>MU185226.1:88674-118810 GCA_016904865.1 Pissodes strobi | reverse complement strand
TTATTATTATTATTATTATTATTATTATTATTATTATTATTATTATTTTTATTATTATTATTATTATTAAATGCCATATATAATTATAACTAAATAACAGAATAACTTATATGCCTAGTATTGAGTACTATTATATAAAACTGTTTATTTTTAATTAAATCAGCTGCCGCGATATTAATCAAGACTTTTATTTTGTAATTATAATATAAACGACTAAACATTAAAGTCTCTTCCTTTTTAAGAAATTATCCCGCTTAATGACACTTATTTATATTTTTTGCGTTCTTTCTAATTTCTGGGGTGCACAGAGGGATTTCTAAAGCGAAGTCATTAATTTTCTGCCTTGGCTTTCAAAGAAAAACTGCTTTCTTTATGCAAATTAATGGAAACCGCTAAAAGTCTGAAACGAGACAGAAAAACAAGCGAAATCTGCAGTTAAAATAAATAAACTAGAAACAATCGCGCGTAAATAAATGTATTTGTATCGAGGTATATTCAAATAGTATTAAGGAGGTATATTTTTGTTAGTAACTAAATAAATTTATAATACATTTTAAATGTTACAAATGTTACAGGGTTAAATGACTGTGCCTTAAAGAGATATATATTTAGTTTCAAGTTCTAAAGTAGATATAAAAAGTAAAACATAAAGTAAGCTGTTCACTCGTTATAACAAAATGTTACTGTTAGCTCAAATGGAAATTAAATTACTTTTCTTTAGAGGATGTTTACGGAGAAGTCGTAAATTACACTTAGTTTAAATGACATCTAAAGAATATTTCTGTAGTGCTGAAGTGCGCTTGAAAATTTGAAACTTTATACAAAAGGAGTTTTGTTTGAAAAGAAAGTTGTGTGGTGCATTATTCATTGTATTTGGAATGTAACGGTATGCAGCATCATAATCTTGGTAACTGCAAGTAGTGCGATTTACGATGAGTTGATTAAAAAAACTGAAGAAATTAGAGATTAGTGCATATTAGTACTCATACTCAATAGCTCTAAAACTAATTTTGGTCGAATGTTATTTAAGAATAGATATAGCTTTAAAATGTAATTCTGCCACACTCTGTCTCTGTTTAACAGCAGAGAGTAAGGTTATCTCGAAATAGTGAATAATATTTAAGTGTTTGGCTTCTTGGTTAAAAGCGTGGATAAGTCTATGTAGGTCGCCTTCTGAATCAACGATTAGTGCAGCGTCATCCGCGTAGCAGACAGTGTAGAAGTATACCTTTCTCATTTTATATCCTACTGTTCTTGGCAGTTTCTCTGTTATTTTATCCATAACCTGATTTAATATAAAGAGGCTGAGGGAGCCACCATGCCTCTTTCGGATGTGAGGTGTCCTATTCTGATGTTTGTTGTGCAGTATTGGTTTACGTCGGAAATTAGTTGAATTAGTGGTTGGTTGACCCATATTTCTCTCATGATTTTGATGACGTCAGTGAGTCGAACTCGATCAAAAGCCTTGGTCAACAAAGCATAGGTAGGTAGGTTTATTATAATCTCTAGATTTCCCAGCAATTTGTCTGACCATAAAAATCGCATTGATTTTACAGAAGCCTTGCTCTTCTTAGCGAATCTGTATTGTTTTTCCAAGTTTTTCTTTTATTAGTTTGGTGAATGTCTAGAGAATGTTGTTAAGAAGGGTGATGCCACGGTAGTTCTTTGGGAATCATTTTTACCCTTCTTAAATATGGGGATTTTAGTGCTTTTTTCCATTCATTTGGGATTTTATTTATTTATGATGTGCTTGAATAAGTTTTTAATTTAATTTTGTAGCATTTTTCCGCCATATTTCAGTATTAAGATATTTTCGACTGTTTCCATTTCGATGTCGAATTCGTGTTCTTCCTGGCTGTCTATTACTTGTGGAAAGTGTTTTTCTTCTCCGGAATATGCTTTCTGAAAATATGCTTCCCATTCGTCCTTCGGTATTTTGTTAGTTTTGAGAGATGATAAAGAAAGCACTTCAGTTACAAACAATAATAACCTCTATTGGTCTAAGACGTGTTTTTATTTTAATAATAAAACTAACAATGTCTATTGGTCAGGAACATAATAAGATTATATTATACCCGATTACTAAGTTGCGCATGCTCTCTCGACTTGAGGTATATTTTTGAATTGTTTATAAGTCTTTCGTAACTGTTTTATAAATATAGTTTTTCTTAAGAGTGTGCGTTTTATTTAAGGGTGGTTTGCTCGTAAGATCACACGAATATGGCCCTACACTTTTAACTACTTGACAGATTCTACTTAGAAAATTATATGTATCAGAACTTTGCAAATTTATCATTAATTCGACTTTTACTACTGCGGTTATGAAACCTCAGACTTGGCGACCATGTGATCGAGCCAAGCCCAGGTTTGGGTGAGGTGAAAAGGATTAGAACCTCAAGCGCCCATGTGGATAGCCTAGGAGCGGGTTAGAACCGCAAGTGCCCATGTGGAAAACCTAGAAGCTGGTTTTAGGTGAGAGACAAAAGCCTACCGAACTGAGGGCTCGGTAGCGTATTTATATTATAAAAAGTGCTGATCATTGCATGCTTAAGGTTCATAATTGCTCCCGTTGACTGCTCGGGTTGTTTAGAGTTTGCCTTTAATGTTTATATAATAATTTCCAAGTTGAAGTTCAAACTTAGGACAGGGTGATATTTATTTAGTAGCTTATGCATTTTAGTAGTTCACAAGTTACCCCGTCGTCTACTGCA
The DNA here is from genome assembly GCA_016904865.1 of Pissodes strobi. NCBI lineage: Eukaryota > Metazoa > Arthropoda > Insecta > Coleoptera > Curculionidae > Pissodes > Pissodes strobi. The sequence continues at coordinate 116,099 of MU185226.1, read as the reverse complement.
ATCTACGTCCTAGCAGTGTTTGACATGCCTTAAAACCTTTATTGAAGGTATCACATGTGAGAGTCTGCTGGAGAGACTAGTACCGGACATTCACTGGTGCTTGGTATATACATGCAACAAAAAGAAACATATTTTTATAAATTGTCTTAATACTATTACAACTCTAATTCTAAATTTGCAATATACAAGAACAAATAGTATGTAGAACTCAATATTATTCACAAGACGGTCCTGTCTCGTACTATTTATATTTAGCAATGTTTATTTATACCGTTGATTGACTAATAGACGCCTATTAGTCAATCAACGTTTAGACACAACTTATGGACTTTTCATAAAATACTGATAATTGTATCGCAATGAAAATTTGTTTGCTTTGAACAATTCAACCTCCATGTGATGCGTCCACCCAATGAAAGTTGATCTTTGAATTATCACATTTTTATCATAATTTTAAAAATTGTCTTAGTAATATTTACAACTTTAATCCTAGATTTACGAGAAACAAGAAAAAAATAGTTTATAGAACTTATTTCTTTGTAGAATTATTTACACTAGTTATTCTATATTAAACAAAAGACGGTCCTGTCTTTATATCTCTCTATTCGCTTCGGTGCCTGAGAAACAATGTCTCCCTGGTTGTGTTAAGAACAGCATATTTTTCCATTTCCATTGCCATCTTTTCTATGCAATGCTTGCATGTGGTCATGCTGCTGCTGGTATCCGGCGACTTTTCGGCTTGCAGCGAAGGGTAGTTAGATTGATGAGCAGATTAGGTTTCAGAGAAGACTGTAGGGAAGCTTATATGGGCTTAGAGTACTGTGCCTTCCATGTATATCTTGGAGAATCTTCTATATGTGAGGGAGAACATGGGTTTGTTTCTTATTCACGAGGTCGTGCATGGTCATTTAATCAGAAATAGAGGAAACATCATGCCCATCTACTGGCGTTTAAGGAGGTGTCAGAGCGGCCCTGGCGATAAAATTTTTTAATGTTCTTCCCGTGGAGATTTAGACATTGCCGTTGCCAAATTAATAATATTCCACAGTTTTTATTCATTTGATGAATTTTTAAATTGTGTTTTTAACTAGTGTTTTTATGTTAGTAAATTTGTCTATATTGTTTTTAAAATTTTAGTTTCTTAGTACTGTGTTGGCAATTTGGGGCCAGGCACGTAATGTTTTGGAATATTTTTATTATTACTCTTATTATTCATTGTTCATTGACGTGTGTAAATTACTATGTAATATTGACATGAATAAATTTATGATTTTGATTATGATTTTGATTATGATTATTTAACCATTAAGTATTATTTTTATATCCATTATATAGAAATTTATCCAACTTTTTTATGTATAAAGACGTTCCTGTCTATGTAAATAATATTTACTAGCAGCATTTTATGTCTCTAAAATTATAGCAGTTTATCTGACTCAGTTATAATTCTTGACCTATAAAAAACTTGCTGATTTTGTATAGCAAGTTACTCAATTTATTTTACTCGCTGACTTTGTTTATAGAAAGTAAAAACTTAGTACAACTCTTTTCAACTATTTATATCATATGCCTTTACGAATCTTATTATTTGTTCATGGTATTGCCTTGCAATACGATCTGGTTTTACTTTGATGATTTAATATAATTACTGATATTCAAATTACATTCCGATTATTATTATATTATTATGATATTCAAATTACATTCCGATGTAAATTAACTTAATAAAAGAAAACTATATGTTACTCTTTTACTGTTCCTCTCTTTCTCGCTTTGTGGATGATAGATGGCGACCGGATATGCCATCTCTGCTAGCAGATTCCTTGGTGGCTGTCGTTATTGGTCAGGCTTTTCCTCTGGTTGGCTGTCTATTCGGCAGGTGTTGTCCTTGGTGAATTTTTCTGATCTGTTGGACTGGTTATTGACAGATGGCTCTCCTGGCGGATAGGTCCCTCCTTGGCTTGCGAGAGGTACCGGGATCGATGCCCTGCGCCTCCACCAATCTGTCACGTAATGCTTTTTATCCCATGACACCACGCTTTGTTTAGCGTGCAGGAATATAGCTCAGACTCGGGATCGATCTACGTCAGGTGAGAAGAGATGATAAATAAAGTCCTTCAGTTAAAAATAATAACGTCTATTGGTCAAAGACTTAATGATAAATCATTAACAATGTCTATTGGTCAGGAACATAATAAGATTATATTATACCCGATTACTAAGGTGTGCATGCTCTCTGGAACTTATTTCTTTCTAGAATTATATACACTAGTTATTCTATAATAATCAAAAGACGGTCCTGTCTTTATATCTGTCTATTTGTTTTGGGGCCTGAGAGACAATGTCTCCCTGGTTGTGTTAAGAACAGCATATTTTTCCATCTTCCATTGCCATCTTTTCTATGCAATGCTTGCATGGGGTCATGCTGCTGCTGGTATCCGGCGACTTTTCGGCTTGCAGCGAAGGGTAGTTAGATTGATGAGCAGATTAGGTTTCAGAGAAGACTGTAGGGAAGCTTACTGTGCCTTCGATGTATATCTTGGAGAATCTTCTATATGTGAGGGAGAACATGGGTTTGTTTCTTGCTCACGAGGACCAGCATGGTCATTTAACCAGAAATAGAGGAAACATCATGCCCATCTACTGGCGCTTAAGGAGGTGTCAGAGGGGCCCTGGCTACTGGGCGATAAAATTTTTTAATGTTCTTCGCGTGGAGATTTAGACATTGCCGTTGCTAAATTAATAATATTTCAGTATTTTTATTTTTTTGATGAATTTTTAAATTGTGTTTTTAACTAGTGCTATGTTTTTATTTTAGTATATTAGTAAATATGTCTATATTGTTTTTAAAATTTTACTTTCTTAGTACTGTGTTGGCAATTTGGGGCCAGGCACGTAATGTGTTGGAATATTTTTATTACTACTATTATTATTATTGTTCATTGCCGTGTGTAAATTACTATGTAATATTGACATGAATAAATTTATGATTATGATTATGATTATTTAACTATAGATCCTTAATTATTATTTTTATATCCATAATATAGAAATTTATCCAACTTGTTTATGTATAAAGACGGTCCTGTCTATGTAAATAATATTTACTAGATGCATTTTATGTCTCTAAAATTATAGCAGTTTATTTGACTCAGTTATAATTCTTGACCTATAAAAAACTTGCTGATTTTGTATAGCAAATTACTCAATTTATTTTACTCGCTGACCTACTTCAACATGCTGGCTTTGTTTATAGAAAGTAAAAACTTAGGACAACTCTTTTCAACTATTTATATCATATGCCCTTACGAATCTTATTATTTGTTCATGGTATTGCCTTGCAATACGATCTGGTTTTACTTTGATGATTTAATACTAATACTGATATTCAAATTACATTCCGATTATTATACTAAACTTGATGAAATTAACTTAATAAAAGAAAACTATACGTTACTCTTTAGTTCTTCCTCTCTTTTTCGCTTTGTGGATGATAGGTGGCGACCGGATATGCCATCTTTGCTTGCAGATTCCTTGGTGGCTGTCGTTCGGCTAGCTGGTTGGTTATTGGTCAGGCTTTCTCTCTGGTTGGCTATGTAGTCGGTAGGTGTTGTCCTTGGTGGATTTTTCTGAATTGTTGTATTGGTTATTGACAGATGGTTCTCCTGGCGGATTGGTTCCTCCTTGTCTTGCGGGAGGAACCGGGATCGATGCCCGTCGCCTCCATCAAATCTGTCACGAATTGTTTTTTTATCCCGTGACGCCACGCTTTGTTTAGCGTGCAAAAATATAGCTCAGACACGGGATCAATCTACGTCAGGTGTGAAGAGATGATAAAGGAAGCACTTCAGTTAAAAACATTAACAATGTCTCTTTGTCGAGAACATAATAAGATTATATTATACCCGATTAGTAAGGTGCGCATGCTCTCTCGATTTGAGGTATATTTTTTAATTGTTTACAGGTCTTTTTTCACTGTTTTATAAATATAGTTTTTGTTAAGAGTTTGTGTTGCGTTTTATTTAAGAGTGGTTTGCTCGTAAGATCTTACGAATATGACCCTACACTTTTAACTACTTGACAGACTCTGCTTAGAAAATTATATATCCCAGAACTTTGCAAATTTATCATTGATTCGACTTTTACTACTGCGGTTATGAAACCCTCAGACTTCGCGACCATGTGATCGAGCCAAGCCCAGGTTTGGGTGATTAGAAAAGGATTAGAACCTCAAGCGCCCATGTGGACAGCCTAGGAGCTGATTAGAACCTCAAGCACCCTTGTGGACAGCCTAGGAGCTGGTTTCTGGTGAGAGGCAAATGCCTACCAAACTGAAGGCTCGGTAGCGCATTTATATTATAAGAAGTGCTGATCATCGCATACTTAAGGTTCATAATCGCTCCCGTTGACTGCTCGCGTTGTTTATAGTTTGCCTTTTATGTTTATATAATAATTTCCAAGTTCAAGTTCAAACTTAGGACAGGGTGATATTTATTTAGCAGCTTATGCATTTTAGTAGTTCACACTATCTTTTAAGGAATCCCAGTGTTGGTCGATGTGATCTTCTTTTGTGACTGAGTTTTGTTGCATTTTTTCTGCTTTTATATAATATTTGCATGCTTTGATCTTCCAGTGATTCTGTATTAAATTATACGTTTAAATAAAGAAAATATGCAAGAAGAATTAAAGGAGAAAAAATGGGCAATACCTTTTCAAAACACTTCATGCTACTACTATAGAAACCAAGATCAAACGTAATCACTTACCTTTCTTAATTCCCATATGTAGGTAGAGATTCTCAAAAATCATGCTCACTTGTATAATGAAATTAATTGACATATGAAAATAAGTATTCTACCGCTGTGTTTGAGCAAAAATAATCACACCAATAACCAATATTTGTTTTAAAATATATAAATAATATCAAATAATATATTTGAAATAGAACCAATTTTCAGCAAACCAGCACTGGCACTGACAGCTATTATTTGCATATATAACTAAAAAAAGTAACACGACTGGAATTCTATAATACAACGGGTACTGTAATTAATTATATCGTGTATTACAATTTCGAACTTCCTGTAATATTATTGATATTCTTGTATTGTTCAAGATTGAAAATTCGATAATGCTCTTGCCTAAAAATACACACACTTATTAGCTGGACGAATTTTGGAAAAACATAGCTCCAATTTTATAAAACCAAAGAAGCTATGGCGTTTGTTAATTTTGATAAATGGGGGACAAAATTACAGTAGCATTGATCTAATTTAGGTTGTTAATTTTCTTTTATTTTCTTCTTCTATGCTTTTAATAAAACCTTCTCATTTTGTGAAGTTTGTGTCGATACTTACATTACATATCAACCAATTCAATAAAAATGATACAAATAATACTCGAGCATCTATAATACCTACAGTTTAACATTATAACAAAATATGGATTATATTGAAATAGCTTTTAGCAAATCGATCTCTCATTCCATTAACTTTTTATAGTTATCCTTTTAGGTCAAAGAGCATAAAAGGAGTAGCGATCCTAAGAAAAGGAATATTAGAATTTTATTTCCACTCTCGTAACATAAATGTAATAGCAATTTTTAAAGGTATTAAATCCGTTTATTGTTGTCGATAAAATTTGAAAATAGCCATAGCCTTCATTAAAAGCCTATAAAATTTATTCAATTGAATATATTTCTGTCTTTTTTGGTTAGTGCTGCGAAAACAGATTGAAATATAGCTAAATTATTAATACATGATATAAAGAAGCATATTTTAACTAAACGGCTGTACATGATCGCAATTAATTATTTTTGCCCTTTAACTTAATCCTGGATTAATTATGCAAATATAATTTAAGGAACGGTGACTTTGTAAACATCTATATATAAAATGTACCTTTACCCAAAGCCTTATTTTTTCCTGACATCTAGTAATTATAGAGATCCATTAAGGTTTACGGTTACCTTCATAGGCCAAACAGAATAAATGAAAGTGATTTCTGTAGGAAAGGTTTTGCTATAGTTCATTTTTGTTTGGTTTACAACCCTAAGGAAAATAAATCTTTAGTTTATTGAGGCTCGAGGGATTAGAAGTTTGTGGTTTAGCCAATAGCTATAAAATGAACGCTGGTTTTGGCATATCTCCAAGAATGGTAAATATCCAGTTAGACTTAGTATAAATCAACTAAATTTGAGCAATAATTGTGATTTATAATTCCAATATTTTCATACAGTATGTTTTCCGTATTGTTAAATTGGCCCCACGTATTAATAGTATATTATGATATAAGTGTATAAGAGGGCCTTTAAAGCACGCGCGACATATTTCAAAACACGACGCGCAGCGGAGTGTTTTGTAAGTCGCAAGGGCTTTAAAGGCCTCTTATACACGTATATCATACGCTATTTTTTATTACGAATGCATCATAATCTCAAAAATGTTTTAAATATTAAACTTAAGGGATATATTGACGAATATATTAATCTGTCACATTTGACATGATCAAATGTTTCTATAGCAACTTTTGAAAAATTAGGCGCATCATAAACATCATTTTAAGCACGCTGCAGCGTGGGATAATCGTTGATTATGATGCATGCGTAATAAAAAACTATTTATTTGTCAAACTAGTAATTCAAGATGCTTTTGTAAAATACAATATAGCATGAGTATTCTTTCAAGCGTAATTCAGTTAGTTGGTGAACATCCGTGTAATTACAGTTTCCATTGGTAATTGGACAGTTTACAGAATTTCGCAAGTTCACCTAAATGGGGTAATTAATGAAATGTTATATTACCTCGTATTAATCACATATTGAATATTTAGATGGTTTCAATTAAGGACTTGCAGTTTACATTCATACCGATAACTTGGGTTAGTTTGGGTTAGTGCGGAGTTTAGAAAATCCAAAATATTATTTTGCATAATATTCGTCTTCAGTTTTCAATATTCCTAAAAGTTATTTCCATTTGGAAGGCCAAGTAGTAAAAGAGTGGGCAATAAACTAAAGGATTTATCAGTTGTTTGAAATATAAACCGTATGGTAGGTACACCGTCGGTTTATTTTCTCACGTAACGCGTCGTGCATCATTTCAGAATAATAAAAAAATATAAAAAAAATAGTTTTAAGCTTAAATGAAAATATTAAAATTTTAAAAATGTGTTGAATATATCAAAGGTGATGAAAACCTTAACTTAAGCGTCGGCGATAGGGTTCAAAAGTGTCCTCTAATGATCGAAGTTGGAAAAACAACAATCTATCGAATTTTGAAGGATGTAACACTATTTGTTAAATTCAAGGAAAGAGTGTCACATACACAGTTTGGATTTATGAAGGGCATGGGTACAAGAGATGCACTTTTCTGTCTACAAGTATTGTTCCAGCGCTGTAGGGATATGAACTGTGATATTTTTGCGTACCAGTACCAGAAGACGTTCGATAGAATAAAACACGAAAAGACGATGGACGTCTTGATGAATACGGGGATGGATGATAAAGATCTAAGGATCATCCGAAGCCTTTACTGGAATCAATCAGCTACTATTAAAATTAGTATGGAAAAGCGGCCCTTGCTTAACCCAAACTAACCCAAACCAACACAGTAAACATTCTTCGAGGAGTTAGGCAGGGGTGTATCCTGTCACCACACATATTTAATCTCTACTCGGAGGAAATCTTTAAAGAGGCCCTTGAGAATACCGACATAGGAATTTTGCTGAATGGAGAACGAATGAACAACATACGGTACGCAGATAATACTGTGGTTTTCACTGACAACATGAACAACTTACAAGAAATAATGAACAAAATAAAAGACGTCAGCAGTAACTATGGCTTAGAAATTAACATTAGTAAAACCAAATTCATGGTAATCAGTAGAGAAACTGGTGGAAGATACGGCTTAACGATCAAAAGCACACCAATAGACAGAGTAACCCAGTTCACCTATCTGGAAACCATGATCAATGATAATTGAGACCACTCACAGGAGATCAGGTATAGAATAGAAAAAGCAAGGGCTGCCTTCAACCAAATGACTAAACTGTTTAAAAGTCACAACCTCAACATCGACATCAAAGTCAGACTCCTCCGATGCTATATTTTCTCGATTTCTCGATTCTTTTCTATGGGATGGAGTCATGGGCATTAACCGAGGTATCACAAAGAAGACTCGAAGCCTTTGAAATGTGGATTTACAGGAGGATGCTGAGAATATCATGGGTGGACAGAGTGACCAACAAGGCAGTGATGGAGAGCATGAAGAAGGACTTGGAAGTAATGAACACCATCAAGAGAAGAGAGCTTGAGTGCCTCGAAAATATTATGAGGAACGAAAGCAAATAATATTTGCTTATCACCTTTTAAAGTCCGTTCTCCAAGGGAAAGTTTGCGGCAGAAGACCACCAGGAAGAAGCAGAATATCATGGCTTAAAAACTTAAGAACATGGTTCTCAAAAACTACTACCAAACTGTTTAGAGCAGCCGTGAACAAAGTCATCATATACAGGATGGTCGCCAATATTCGGAACGAATAGGCACTTGATGAAGAACAAGAAGTATTTCATAATGGCAAAATCAGACTATTACAGTCGTTTAATAGTAAGTTCATTAATCAAAACGGTAAATGCCGGTAATAGGTACGAGATAAGATAGCAAACGATGTCCTGACGTAAGTTCGTTAATCAAAACAATAAATATCCGCAATAGGCATGGTATAAGGTAGCAAACGACCTACAGTCGTTCAACAGTAACTTCATTCTTTAAAACAATAAATATAATAGATGCAATATAAGATAGCAGACGATCTTCTGCCGTTTAACAGTAAGTTCATCAATCAAAACAATAAATATCGGTAATAGGTACGATATAAGATAGCGAACGATCTCCTATCGTTTAACAGTAAGTTCATTGCTCAGAACAATAGATATCGGTAATAGGTACGATATAAGACAGCAAACGATCTACTGTCGTTTAACAGTAAGTTCAATTTAAAACAATTAATACCGGCAATATGTACAATATAAGATAGCAAACAACCTCCTGCTGTTGAACAGTAAGTTTATTAATCAAAATAATAAATATCGGTAATAGGTACGATATAAGATAGCGAACGATCTCCTGACGTTTAACAATAAGTTCATTAATCAAAACAATAGATATCGGTAATAGGTAACATATAAGATAGTATATAACCTGCGGTCGTTCAACATAAGTTCATTAATTAGAACAATAAATACCGGCACTAGGTACAATATAAAATAGCAAACGATCTCCTGCCGTTTAAGATTGAGTTCATTATTTAAAACAGTAAATATTGGTAACAGGTGCGACATAATACAGTCGTTTAACAGTAAGTTCAGACATAAATTTAAAAATGATCGAGCCTACATATGTCTTGCCGACGTGGAATCCACCTGCGTTTCCTGCGAAGCTACTTTTCCATCATGTGATCGTATCACCCCGACAAAAGGCCTCTATCTATCTAAATGGAAACGGGAACTGTCTAGGTCAGCATAAACCAGCAGCGGAAGGAGGTTCTGTCCACGGAAGGTTTTTGTGTCTCACGGAAGGTTATTGTGTCACACGAAAGATCCCTAGTTAAATTATAAATAATTTTAACCATTCAATGTAAACACAATGACATGTAACAAACCTTTTTTTATAGGAAGGGTAACCACACTATTCATCACACATCGTTATTAGGCAATACGTTCGATAACTTCGAAAAATACATCTATTAGCACATTTGCCAATTAATTTCATGCCACAATCGAGCGGTATTTAGATCTGATATTCAAAAATTACAACGAAAACTTTGGATATATATTGAGCTTTCAGACTAGAAGGATCCATCCATTCCCCCAAAAAAAGAATATCTACCACATCTGTCAAAAAGTCGCTCGAAACGGAGTCATCCTTCGAGCGACTCCACACGCATATATTTTATTAAGGATCCTAACGAATCCTACCGGCCGACGAATCCTGGGCTTGCGCGGATATCATAAACATATTTCTGACAAACAGATGTCTTTATGGTCCAGGGAGTAGCTTTCAGTGGGCCTCGTGGCTCAGTGGTTCGATTCCAGCAGCAAGACATGCTTTTTATAAAGGTTATGTTTGTAAAACGTATTTTTTTGGGCATCCCAAGTAACAAAAGAAGCTTTAATATGGTTTTCAAGACGTTGTTACAGCCAAATGAATAAGATTCACTTAAAACTTTCTGCTCTAGACAACCTCTTGAAGGCAAGATAAAGGCCCTTTTGCAGCAAAAGGGCCCACTCCTATGAGGGTTTCAAGACCAAATCTTAAAGCTTGTTTAAAACCAACTTGCATTGAAATCGATCCTCTTATCATTGCCTTCAAGGCAACCATAAAACTTTTATCAAGTGTCATTTAAAACCATAAAATTTATAGTGATCTAAGATTAGGATGAGTTTAAGAACTCTGAGACTTATAATATCTTTAGATAAAATTATCATAACCTGTAATCCAGTTACATCAAACAAATGTCCGTCATGTGATGTCGTCTAGTCGGTGATGCATTCCAACTCCTAAGAATAACCATGGAGGAAATGCAGTACCAATATCCGGTAAATTCGCCGAAATAGGAGACAAAAATTATAACGCAATCGGCTTTTTCGATGAAATATGGAAAGGTACCTTCTAAAAAGTAGAGCGCCTTAAATATACTGCTTTTTTAAATAATTAAATTATTACTGACTAATTCTTAACATGGTTTAATTATTATAAACAAACTAAAAAATGTTTCCTTGTAATCTTATATTGTATTACTGTTAATATACTCTTATTTTTTAAGGTAGGAACTGCGAAATTTTGATAAAATTATTGAATAATATTACCTCCCTAATATATTTCCAATATGGAGGCTTGTGTTGTTTGTAAAAAATATGGCTTCTCACAACTTAGTTTTAAGTTGTGAGAAACTTAAAACTTCATAGTTTCTTAGAAAGACGGCATGAATCCTATTAGTTTTGTCATAACCTTTTTTTTACTGTAATTAATCTGTTTACTCCTAACTGGTCCTTAGAGTAAGGCTTCTTAGTCTTGACCAAGGTTGCTCGGCATGCTCATAAAACCACTTGGCCTTATCACGATGTCGCATAAGTCTTCTAGCGCCACAATTAGATCATCATAACCTCCAATTTGGTCCAGATTTATGTTGATCTACATGTTCATTTATTATCTTTAAAGATTGCAACTTTACTTTTTTTTTTGAAATTACCACTTCTTTTAACTTGTAAGTATTTATGTGCTACTGAAGCACAACAGACAGTCAGAATGACAAGATGGCCGCTTTAAAAGAGCTCTAGGCGGTGGGGGTAAAAGTAATGGTTTAAGAAAGCGATAGCAAAGTCCAATAGGATTTTTTGAAGATTATTTGGCCTTAATGAAGCAATATATTTTCCCAGTACTCCTAATACAGACTTTTAAGTAGCCAATTTAAGACTTGAGCTTTATTGCTATCTTATACAAAACTGCAAGTTTTATGAAGTGCTTAAAGAATATGTTTTAAATCCAACTTAAAGCTATCTTCTTAAGACAGATTTTTTAAAAATTGAACATTGTTTAAACCCTCCAGAAGATCAACAAGTTTTAAGATTGATTACACAAAAGCCTCGTTAAAGCTAACACAAGAGTAACCGGTCTCAAGTCCATGAACACTTAATGCTACTGCTGCCAAGGCTCCTTTAAAATTTATTTTTAAGAATAAATGTACTTTAAGATTTGTTAGTATGTTTGAAGGTGTTCATAAAACCCCAGTACTTCTACCGACCATTTTAAAACTATTTTAAATCTGATATAAATCTAACTAGCATTTAAATTGTTACTTGGGCATGCCTTGGGTTAATTTGGGTTAGTTGCACCCCGGAGCGAGCGGAGAACATTGCATGAAGTGAAAAAAAATCAAATGTAAACGTAAACATTGTGGTGCGCGCGCAGCCCAGGACCCGTCAGGCGGTAGGACTCCTTAAGAGTAAAATATATGCACTCGAAACAGCATTCCTCGAATACTGGTGGGTTGCACTCGAAAGTAAGGTAAAGAGAGTATCGACAACACAAATTGACCAGTAAAAGGGAAAAATCGCACTACTGAATTTTGTAACACAACGTTACAAGGAAGGAAAGGTAGGCGGAGTTACTGCATCAAAAATATGATTTGCCTTCCAAAGGATCGACATAGTAGTACTTGTTAGATAAATAGCAATTATAGTCTATTTAAAACCAAATAATTTTAGGAGAGACCGGGGCTGGTTGGCTATTTTTATTATTATCGCTGTTTCTGATCGCAGGAATATCATAAGATCAGCCGCGTGATCGACAGACCATTGCTACTAGTCTAGACTACTCTTGTGCGATTAAAAATAAATAAATAATAATAGAGAAAAACAAAAATATACACCCAAACTAGCTCATAAGCGGGACAGGTCGGTTCATACTATCGGCAGGTAGATGCATGATAAATAAAAAAAATGCTTGCACTTGAATATAAGATGCTATTCGGGTGCATCATAAACACATATTTGCCAAGTCAATTAACATATAGATTGGCAGTGGTAATTACTAAAGCCCTGCAGGCAATGAGATTAGAGACAGTTGACATAATTTAGTTGTTCTAGCCAAATGAAGTGTCTCTATTAATGCTAAATTAACAGCAACTAATGCAGTATGGTACGAATTGGATTTATATGGCTTGGTTAGTTACACAATTCTGGAAAGCATGCAATAGGCTGCTAAGAATTTGATAATATTTCATAAAAAGTTTGAAATTAAAAGATTATTAATATCAAAAGGATAATTTTTATATTTTATGTTTTTTAAAGAAGAATGAATAAATATATGAAATAGGTAAGACCAATTGTAGGACCAACGATGATTCCAGAACTTGGTTTCCTCTTTTACCAGTTCATAAACAAAGCACGTCCTAAACTTTAAAAAAACGTAATAAGGAGGTTCCTTTTGAATGTGAGTCCTGCTATTACGCAGTAATTTCATACTGACTAAAATAAAAGGTGTGTGCTTAAAACCGCACGACAGAACTGAAAACTTCAGCAGACTGTACGATATTGCTTAGTTTCAGTGATCATCGACAACTACTTTTAACTTTTATTCTTGGCAAACATGTAACAACTGTATACTGTGTTCTATCTCATTCCTTCGCAGGCTACATCCTATAGATCTATATATTTTTATTGGTGCCGCTTTTTCCATTTCCTCGTTTCTGGTTCCTCGGTTTCATCGAGTCTGAAATCACTCCCGTTCTCAGCTGGCTAATAACACTAAAGAAGTTTTGAAATCGTTGTCCTCCGTTTCCTCGTTTCCGTTTCATCGAGCGTTTCCTGGTTTCCGCTTTCATCGAATTTCAAATCGCACCCAAAGACTCTAAAGAAAATTTCACCTCAAAAAGTTGAGCAGTTTCCATATTAGAGATGACTGATAGTACTATTCGAGCCCATTAACGGACCCAGTCTGATTATGGACTTAGGCAAGACAAAATACTCATAAGATTTTAACATTGAAAATGTTTTTGTTTTCCTATTATGGGGTATCAAATCACGAAAAAGTGCATGCTACATTTGGCACATCACGTAATATACGTGAGAGATCGTGTTAGTCTGTTTCTGAGGACGGAATCGGTTCAAATGACAAAAATAAATTAAGGCTAACTGAAACTAACCGAAAGTTGATTGAACGACTAACCCAAACTAACTAAAAGTAACCAAAAACACAAAAAGGGTTAAAATGAATCGGAACAAATTAAAAAATAAAAGTAAGTTAAAACTAACTCAAAGTAACCGAAATTTGACGAATAACCAAAACTAACCATAAAAATTAAAATTGGTTATAACCTATCGGATCCGGTTCAAATTACTAAAATAAATTGGAACTAACTGAAACTAACCGAAAGTTGATTCAACGACTAACCGAAAGTAACCAAAAGCTCCAAAAAGGCTAAAACGTATCGGAACAGATTAAAAATATTAAAGTAAGTTAAAACAAACCATAACGAACCGAATTTTGGCGACTAACCAAAACTACCCAAAAACATTAAATTCGATTATAACGTATAGGCGCCGATTGAAATGACTAAAATTAATACTAACTGAAATTAACTGAATATTGATTGAACAACTACCCACGCCGACTATCTAACCCAACCTAACCCAATATAACCTAAACTAACCAAAAGCACCAAATATGGCTAAAACGTATCGAAACAGATTTAAAATATTATAGTAAGTTAAAAATATCCCAAATTAACCGAATTTTGGCGACTAACCAAAATTAACCAAAACATTAAAATTGGTTATAACACATCGGAAAGTTGATTGACTGACTAACCAAAACTAATCAAAGGTAACCAAAAAAACCAAAACGGGCTAAAATGTATCGAAATAGGTTACACAAATTAAAGTAAGTTAAAACTAACCAAAACGAACCGAATTTTGGCGACTAACGAAAACTAACCAGAAACATTATATTTGACTATAACGTATCGAAGCCGGTTCAGATGAATACTTTGGTTTCTTGACAGTGAGTTTCCAAGGGCGCATCATCACACGGAAAATTTTAGTGAACGTCACGACACGGTTTATGATAACTGATTATAACGTATAGGAATCCGCTCAAATAAGGAAAATAAATTGAGATTAAGTGAAAATAACCGAAAGTTGATTGGACGATTTACCAAAACTAACCAAATCTATTAAAATTGATTAGAACGTATCGGAACCAGTTCAAATGACTAAAATAAGTTGAGAATAAGTGAAACTAACCGAAAGTTGATTAGACGACTAACCAAAACTAACCAAATCTATTAAAACTCATTATAACGTGTCAAAACCGGCTCAAGTAAGTAAAATAACTTGAGACTAACCAAAACTAACCAAATTTATTAAACTTGATTAACCGATTCAAATGACAAAAATAGGTTGATACTAAGTGAAACTACCCACAGATCTAGGAAGGGGAAACTAACAACAAGTTGATTAGACGACTAACCAAAATTAGCCAAATGTATTAAAATTGATTTTAACGTATCAGAACCAGCTAAATAAGTGAAATAAGTTGAGACTAAGTGAAACTAACCAAAAGTTGATTTGACGACTAACCCAAACTAACCAAATCTATTAAAATTGATTATAACTTATCGAAACAGACTGCAATGACTAAAATAAGTAGAGACTAAGTGAAACTAACCGGAAGTTGATTAGACGACTAACCAAAAGTAACCAAATTTATTAAACTTAATTATAACTTGTCGGAACCGACTAAAATGACTAAAATAAGTTGAGACTAAGTGGAACTCACCGAAAGTTGATTAGACGACTAACCAAAACTAACCAAATCTATTGAAATTGATTATAACTTATCAGAACCAGCTAATATAAGTAAAATAAGTTAAGACTACTAGAAACTAACCGAAACTTGATTAGACGACTAACCAGAACTAACCAAATCTTTTAAAATTGATTATACCGTATCGGAACCGACTCAAATAACTAAAATAAATTGAGACTAAGTGAAACTAACCGAAAGTTGATTAAACGACTAACCAAAACTAACCAAATCTATTAAAACTGATTATAACGTATCGGAACCGGCTCAAATAAGTAATATAAGTTCAGACTAAGTGAAACTAACTGAAAGTTGATTCGACGATTATCCAATACTAACCAAATTTATTAAAATTGATTATAACGTATCGCAACTGACTCAAATGACTAAAATAAGTTGAGACTAAGTGAAACAACCCCAAAGTTGATACGACGATTAACCAACACTAAGCAAATTTATTAAAATTGATTATAACGTATCGTAACCGGTTCAAATGACTAAAATAAGTTGATATTAAGTGAATCTAACCGAAAGTTGATTCGCAGACTAACCAAAACTAACCAAATCTATTTAAATTGATTATATCGTATCGGAACCAGCTCAAATAAGTAAAATAAGTTGAGACTAAGTGAAACTAACCGAAAGTTTATTTGACGATTAACCAAGAATAACCAAATCTATTAAAATTGATTATAACATATCCTAACCGGTTCAAATGACTAAAATAAGTTGATATTAAGTGAAACTAACCGAAATTTGACTTGACGACTAACCAAAATTAACCCACTCTATTAAAAATGTTTATAATGTATCGGAAACGGTTCAAATGACTAAAGTAAGTTGAGATTGAGTGAAACTAACCGAAACTTGATTGGACGACTAACCAAATTAACCAAATCTATTAAAATTAATTATAACGCATCGTAACCGGTTCAGATGACTAAAATAAATTGAGACTAAGTGAAAGTAGCCGAAAGGTGATTGGACGATTAACCAAATCTAAACAAATATATTAAATTTGGTTATAGTGTATCGGAACCGGCTTAAATAGGTAAAAAAAGTTGAGACTAAGTGAAACTAACCGAAAGTTGGTTGGACGACTAACCAAATCTATTGAAATTGGTTACAACATATTGAAACCGGCTCAAATAAGTAAAATAATTTGAGACTAAGTGAAACTAACCGGAAGTTGATTGACGACTAAGTGAAACTAACCGGAAGTTGATTGACGACTAAGCAAAACTAACCAAATCCATTAAAATTGATTATAACCTATCGCAATCGGTTCAAATAACTAAAATATGTTAAGACTATGGGAAACTAACCGAAAGTTGATTGGATGACTAGCTAAAACTAATCAAATCTATGAAAATTGATTATAACGTATCGGAACCGGCTCAAATAAGTAAAATATGTTGAGACTAAGTGGAACTAACCGAAAGTTGATTAGCCGACTAACCAAAACTAACCAAATCTATTAAAATTGATTTTAACGTAGCCGAACCGACTCAACTAACAAAAATAAGTTGAGACTAAGTGAAACTAACCGAAAGTTGATTCGACGACTAATCAAAAGTAACCTAATCCGTTAAAGTTTATTTTAACGAATCATAACCGGTCCAAATGACTAAAATAAGTTGATACTAAGTGAAATGAATCGAAAGTTGATTAGACGACTAACCAAAACTAACCAAATCTATTAAAATTGATTATAACGTATCGGAACCGACTCAAATGACTAAAATAATTTGAGACTAAGTGAAACTAACCGAAAGTTAATTAAACGACTAACCAAATCCATTAAAATTGATTATAACGTATCGGAACCGGGTCAGATGACTAAAATAAGTCAAGACTAAGGGAAACTAACCGAAAGTTGATTCGACGTCCAACTAAAAATAATCTAATCTAATAATATTGATTATAACGTATCGTACCAGGTTCAAATGACTAAAATAAGCTGATACTAAGTGAAATTAACCGAAAGTTGATTGAACGACTAACCTTAACTGACCAAATCCGTTAAAATTAATTAAAACGTATCGGAACCGGTTTAAATGACTAAAATAAGTTAACACTAAGGGAAACCATCAAAAAGTTGATTGGACGACTAACCAAAAGTAACCAAATCTATTAAAATTGATTATAACTAAACGGAACCGGCTCAAATAAGTAAAAAAAGCTGCGACTAAGAGAAACTAACCGAAAATTGATTAGACGACTAACCAAATCTATTAAAATTGAATATAAGGTATTGGAACCGACTCAAATGACTAACATAAGTTGATACTAAGTGAAACTAACCGCGTTAGATCGGGGATTGAGAGACGAATCGAATGCAGTTTTCACAATCACCACTAATGTTATAAATAGTAAAAACGAATGAAACTCGAAGTAATATGCATTTATGTGGTATATTTTGGTAAACAAAACTTACGTAATCCAAGCTGATCTCACCCAAACTTCTATCAACTATATATCTCCACACAATTATGACTTTTCTCAGATCTCAAATTTAATAAGCGTTGCATTCTGCTTCGGAATTTTCAATGTCCCCCCGATTGCATCTTTGTGAAGGACTGTGAATTTTTTTAGATTGAAAAGTCATAATTGGTATTTGTGACTGAAGTACTATCCAGCACTATCAGGATCTGCTGATTTGAAACAGTTAAAATAATGTACTTATGATCCTGGACACCAGGGGATGATCCTGGACACCAGGGGATTAAATCTCTAAAAACTTCCTTCTGACCTAGAACCATTCTTTGGCTTGGGCTTCAAATCAGTCTTCATAGAATAGGCTTAACGCACCTCACTTAGTAAGAGATGGAAGTGCTGCTACTGCACCGGATTTTAAGAACACAGATTCCTTAAATCTAACAATATCAGCTAGATATCCTCTATAATTGACTTCATAAGAAGTGCAAGATTGCTGGATATAATAGAACCAATAGGTTTGCAAAGAAAGCAGTTGGATATATTTACACTGAATACACGCCTAATAATATGCGGATCTGGAATATAGTAGATTATGAGAGCTTTAGTAGATACATTAAAAAGAAAATTCCGCTATTTTTAGAATATGCCCATTGATATTTTGACGTTAGTGATAATGGTCATCGCCTGCCGGGCGACTTCGTAGCAATATTCAATTTGTATGTCTTCATTAAAATAGTGCCTATTAATTTCCTTCAGATGCCTAGGCTTTAGTATTCTTATTTAAACGTGTAAGTTTAAACTGCTTCTTTAATATTGTATTTGTTTTTCAGAAATATTTAGTACCATGACCTTAAATGGAATGCGCCTCAACGTACCTCAAGCAGTTCGAGCAGGACATTCAGTCACTTTAGGATGTGAATACGATCTTGAAGGTGCTCTGCTCTATTCAGTAAAATGGTATCGCGAAAATGACGAGTTCTACCGATACGTGCCAAAAGAAGAGCCCCCCATTAGAGTATTTCCGATGCAAGGTGTCCGTGTTGATGTAAGTATATAATTTTTTCTTCAAACGTCAGTAAATCCGTCATTACTCGACTGTGTAGGCGGCCGTGAAGTTTCGTTTTTCCTCCGCCGGAGCTTTACTTTTCACTTTTCCGCCGGCGGAGGTAAAAGTGTTGTCATAGCAACATAGATACAAACAAACAACAAAATAAGCGCCAACAACTCGAGATTTATTAAACTAAAATTTGTATTTATCACTCAATTTGTGCACTGCATTTCTAAAAATCGCTAATTTAGGAACAAATTGGTTATTATTTAATCGAACTTACCCAATAACTGCTTATCAATACGGAATTAAAACGCAATCGGAGACGCAATTTTAAAAAAATAATTATTGTTGACAGTGTCCACTGACAGCTTTATGTTACATTACTATAGCAACAACCTGTGCCTATTCACCGACACCGGTCTAAGCCCCCTTGCGAACCCACTTATCTTTAATAATAATTATTATTATTACTATTAAAAAGAGATGTTTTTGCATTAATTTGTCGACATTTGAAGAAAAAACAGCATATTTTATTTGGAGGAAAAGTTACTTTTCATGGCTTGCTCTCTATTACCAGCCTCACTCCGTTCGGCTGTTAAACACGAGCGCGCCATGAAAAGTATCGCTTTTCCTCCATATAAAATAATATACCATTATGTTGACAAGAACGTATGACTGAATATTTTTGCCATACTTGCGCATGTACCTAAAGGTACCATTTTCAGGTTATTAAATTCTGTTCACCCAAAAAACTGTTTATAAGAAATCCTCTAAATAGATCAAAGACCGTGTGTAAAAATAACAATTTCATGGAGTTAGTAATTAACAATATTTATCCCATTAACAAGTATATTACAAAAGATTTAAGCAAGTAAATCGCCTAAGGAGACAAAGATACCCAAATGGAAATGACAATTCAGATGAGTTCCTGATTACGTGGCGAATAGAGTTTATTAATGAATTCATCAAAGATTCAGACCATGTCGTTTTCTTGCTTTAATTTCCTTTTGTCCCCGAGCGAGGGAAGCGATGTCTTCATTAGTGGAAAAGATCTTAAAATTTGTTAAGACGACCATTTGTTGCGATGAAAAGTGTGATTTATTAGGGATTTTCTAATAAGAGGGTGTTATTAATAAATTGGTTGATGTTTTTAGATCGGAGAGTTTTAGTTAATTTTTGTAAGCTGCACGATATTAAAAAAATACAATACATGGTTCTTAAGGTTCTTTCTAAATTTGAGAACACTTACTATATTCTTAATTCACTCTTCTGCATCAGAATACTCATTGCCAAAACAATGTGTTATTTGAATAACTTCTACTTGGGTAATCCCTATAATCATCTTGAAATTGTCTGGTTACGTACCCGAATCTAAAGACCATTGACAATACGTTTACATCAATAGGAACATTGCTGATGGGCATGAGGGCATGACGGAATTATAGAGCAGGTACAAAAATATCCACCAGTTAGCAACAGTTTGGTTATTTATTTATATTTCTTTATGCCGATATAATTGTCATTCTTAATAGTGTTTTTAGTACTATTATTTTAATTGCGCACAAGCGATGCTGTTGTGATCCTGTGTCAACAAACCGAACAGTTTCTGTTACATATACGGTGAAGTGACCGCGAAAGCCCCACGAAAGACTTTGAGCCCGCTTTTAAGAAAAGCTTACGAGTTGTAGTGTGGCCAAACTGAAGATCAAGAAAAAGCTTGGATTCCTAAAATTTGCTGCTTTAAAGCCCTAACGGGTTGGTTAAATGGTACTCGCAGGGTAATGTGTCGCAGCCCTTTATAAAATCTAAAATTCAGTTGTCTTTAATTTTATTTTTATTTCTATACAATAAAGATCCATCCATCATGCTTGTCCTGAAACTCTTCTGCGTAATACGTACCTACCTAATAGCTATGCAGAAAAAATATTTAATAACTAAACTGATCGACAGCGACCGCCCCGATCCAACGAAGCCTGATGGAGCGTCATTAATATTGCAGAATCGTATAAATACAGTTAACATTTTGTACCTTATGAAGAGGTATTTTTCACCCGAGCTCTCGGTCTAATACTGCGTTTTATTTAATTTAATAAAGTAATTTGCAGAATGATTCTTTTGCCCCTGATAGAACATGTCAAAAAGCGAAAGCAACCTTGGAATATGAGGGGAGCTATCAAATGTATTCATAAGTATAAAGCCAATGGGTTTCAAACATAAAATCGTTTATGGGCACAACATTCCAGATTTTCGATTCCGGGATTGCAATGCTTTTAGAAACCGGATTCCGCACACAAATTTATAAGGATTTAAATTCGACTTGTTTGTTGGAGGAATTGATTCAAAATACAAATGCATTTCAATTTTAGCATCTATAATGTCATGTTTATATTTAAAAAGGTTTATCTGTACAATATTTACCGATTTAGTTCCATGAAATATTGCACATTCAATTTTTCTAATATGTAACATTAGTAAATAAAAGGTATATTATACTTTACGCTAAAATATCTTCTTTCTTCTGGCTTGTCCCTCACATCTTGGTGGCTCCATTGCGTTCTCTGGAAGCTGCAGCGAAAGTATCCATCTTTGCTTCGTGTTGCTATGTTGAGTATCGATATGTCAGTTTTGCCACATCTCTACTTGAGCGAGTATTCGCAGAGTAATTCTGCTGGTCAGACCAGGTCATAGTGCTTCGTTTTCATTCCTGTTATTGGTACCCCTGTCGACCTCGAACCGTCTGACCTCTGGTAAAAATGCTGTCGTGTCTGTCTCCGTATTCGTCATTTCATTCTACGGTAGCGTTTGACGTCGTGGTACTGCCTAGATCGAAATATTATATTAAAATTTTTTGAATTGATACAATGACAAAGATTTGTGTTTGATTTTGCACCTCTTGGTCGGTTTCTGTTCCTGCCGAATGCAGTTTTGCAATGTGACCGGGAATTTGCCTTATTAAATATGAATTAAGGCAGGTACTTCTAAGCGAAAGGTAAGCGTTGTTTTTCTTATAACCATTATCTTCGAACTGTTTGTGATTTGTGAATGAGAATAAATGGTAGATCATATAAAAACTCTAATCTAAGGGTGTCTGATGCATGCGTTTGAATTTCTTGGAAACATTTAGAGAAGGGTGGGGCCAGTGTCAATAACCCATTCGGCAATGTATTCCATTTTATGGAATGTGGGGCTCGAATAATGAAAGGAAAAGTTTCATCAATGTTATTTATTCCATTCCAAGCTATAGATGACATATATTACTGTTAGTTTGACATGGAAGTAATTATGTGACGATTAATTATTACTTTTTTAGGTTACGGAAGCATGGAATAGGAATATTAAGAGTCCCTGGAACTTAATGACTTATGTTCTGGTCGAACTGTCATTGCTGCTGTGTCAACATGTTCCAGATTTCCCCTGTTTGTCCATGGAATGGTTTTGCCGTAACTGCTGCACAACTGCTTTCTACCACTGTAGGTAAGTAGCTAGATTTTATTGCGATGATTGCCTAGCTTCAGTTTTATTTATGTTTATTGTCTCGTCTCTTGATAATTTCCGTTTCTGGCAGATATTGCGTGTCCTGCTGCTGCTGTCTTCATTGTTGTATTATAATTTATATCTGACTGCATATACCTCAAAATATTTAGATATCTTTTGAAATTGTATTGTCCTTTTGTCAACTTTTTTATTATATTTTTCTTAAGCAGTTCTTCGCTTTTAGGTCTGGAATTCTTGAAGAACTTGGATACTTCTATCGTAACTCATAACTGTATAGCTCTTCCACTGATTTCTGGGTACTGGAGGGACTGCTGACGCCTTTGCACATCTGTATCTTCTGAGATGATTGAATCAAACTCGCATAGATCTGGTAAATTGGTAAATTGATATATGTTTACAACTAATTATTTAATTCTTCTCTCTGATATATATACATTGTTTCTCTATACACCAATATCTATTCTTTTATTTCTAATTGCTTTACGTTACATTCCTCTATTTTTTACTTAATCTGTACTTTATTCCGTATCTCCTTATTTACTACTTTCTTATACAAGTATGCTTTATTTTTAAACTCATATTATACATACATCTAAATATATTTCCTCAATTGTTTCAACTTATGTATGCTTCTCAACAACTTTCCCTTAATTATTTCACCTTATGTATGCAACTTTTTCATATGTGAATACTTTATTCTATGTATAACCATGCTTATGATTACGTGACTAGCTATTTCATCTATGTGTGCTTCTCCTTATCACATAAACATCTTCTGCTAATATATTTCTTCTCACTTTACATAAACAACTTTTGCTTATATATTTCCTCTATTATTTCAACTTATGTATTCTTCTCCTTTATTCTTCATGCTTTACATAAACACCTCTTGCTTACATAACTTTTCACCTGGGAACCATGCCCTTTCTGAGCTTCTGAGGTACCAAAATTTTTGTTTAAAACTTCCTTAATGTCAGTCAGCTATTTTAGTCCGTACGCTAAACTTTCCGATGCCTAAATTCTTTGCTGTCACTTTCTCATTAAGATAATCTGTCGTTGGTGTCTTATTTAGGCCGGAGAACACTTTACATTATAATACTTCCTCGTATACACATATATTCCTCCTGTATATACCCTTGCTTCACAATTTCAATGGCAACTCAGTTTTTCCTGCTTTTTCTCGATAACGATAAACATGCAACTGGTCCATTTACTTTTGCTTTACAATGAATATCTTCACCTTATCTTCACCTATTTACTTTGCATACATAGTTTACTAATCTTCTCAATAATATTTACTTAACACGACTTATTCTAGCTTCATTTTTCTTCATAAATTATTCAATGTTCTATACTATATGTATTTTCTATTTTTATATATACAGTTCCCTAACCCCCTAAGTGTTTTTATCTATATACTTGTCTTATTAACACTTCCGTCTATATTGTGCTTATTTATGTTTCACTATATATTTTCCTTATTTATATTGTAACCTCCTAAGTGCATATATAATTTTCTACTTCGTTTTTATATTACACTATTTACACTGAGACTTTTATCCCACCTAATTTTTGTGTTTGCTTGTTTCTTCCTTGTTTCTCTTTAGTTTCTTATTTTACTTGAGTACTTGTTCCATATATAATTTTATTTTTCTTATCCTCGTCATCTTCACTAATTTCTCATGTTTCCTGCTCCATTGCTGTCTTTATTTTATCCTATACAAATCTGTTGTCTTGCTCTATTTTAATTTTCACAATCAGATATATTTAATGTATTATCTTTTTCCTTGCAGATACGGACCTGATCTTGGTCGCCCCCATGGGTTCTATTCCTGACCTTTCTCAACTAGCATCGGCACTTGACCGTACTTCGGCGACCGTCCGTAGATGCAGCACGTGGCTGTACTCTGTCTTCGGTGACGCTGGCCGCCCGTAGATGGCGGTACTTGGATTCAATAAACTTGTTGCTTTTCGTGTCTGTCACTAGGTGCCGACTTGTATTCAGACTACTATGAGCGTCTAGACGTAGCCTGAACAACTTTTATGACGCGCTGCCCGCGTAATTTAAATTTGCCTTATATTGTAAATAAAATTTTTTAAATTATGTTAGTTTCATTGACCAATAATTATGTTTAATTGCGCGAAAGAGTACCAGCGCGTGTTTTCAATTTTTTAATTATAATTTAATTATTTTATTAGGACACCTCCACCACGTGTCACGACTAAAACGAATGACACACGTCTCAGAGAAGAGTCGTGTCACGATTAGTACAATGACGGGGTCTTTTGGTTAGACTTAACGCTTCCCTCAATCTGCCACTGTATGTTTTATTCGTGATGACACGCCTTGCTTAGCGTGCAGGGGTATAACTTAGATAGTCCGGGGTCGATTTACTTCGGGTAAGAAGAGATGATAAAGAAAGCACGTTTAGTTATAACAATAACAATGTCTATTTGTCACAGACTTAATGATAAAACTTTAACAATATCTATTGGTCAAAAATGTAATGAGATTCTATTATACCCAATTACTAAGGCGCGCATATTTTCTCGATTTGGGGTATACTTTGTTATTGTTTATAGGTCTTTGGTTACTGTCTTATAATTATAGTTTTTCTTAAGAGTTTTATGTTGAGTTTTATTTAAGAGCACTAGAATATTTCACTAAACTATTTAACTGACACTACTTAGACACTTGTCTTTCTCAGAACTCTGACAAACTTATCCTTGATTTAAATTTACTACTGCGGTTATGAAACCTCTAGACACAGCAGCCGTCGCGTCGTGTGGCTAACCGGTACTAGGTTTGGGTCAGGAATAAAGGAGTAGAACCTAAAGGCAGCTGTGTAGCGAACCTAGGAGCGGGTAGAACCGGAAGGCAGCTGTTAAGCTAACCTGGGAGCTGGTTTTAAGTGGGACAAAAGCCTGCTGAACTGAAGGTTCGGTAGCGTATTTATATTATAAAAACTGCTGACCATTGCTTGTATAAGGTTCAAAATCGCTCCCGTTGATTGCTCGCGTTGTTTATAGTTTGCCTTCAATGTTTATATAACAATTTCCAAGTTCAAGTTCAAACTTAGGACAGGGTGATTATTATTTAGTAGCTTATGCATTTTAGTAGATTACAATATTATTAGGTTCGAGACACAAGGATTGAAACTATTTATTATCAATCAGCCAAATGGTTTTGTCATTGTCAAGTGCAATATAAATTTGAACAAATAGGTCAATGCAGTATTACAAATAATATATCTTTCAAATTATATAGGGTTAGTCAAAATTGTAGACTCGAATATCTTAGAAACGCTTAATGCGTTTTTTAAAATTTCTGCATCCTAAAGTGTACTGATGGCCGCGGAGTCAAAGACAATGTCAGCGGTGTTACCAGATAGCAATGGAAACTTTGTTTTTTTTTTTTAATATAATACTTTCAATTTTGTTATATATTTAAATTCTGCGTACAATTCTAGTGTAATTTCCTTAAATACTCCTATACCTAGTTTAAATCGGTTTTATGTAAACAAATATATAATTAAATATTAAGAGAGACTGAGCTTGTCTAATAGTCGAATAATTTCTATGTTTAATTTAATAAATATTAAACATTTTTAATTTATTTTACAGCAATTACAACAGGTTATAAAAGGCAAATTTTCCCGTTTGAACGAGTAATCCCAAATTATTAACAAGCATAGCATTTCCAATAACGCTAATAATTTTTAAATGAACATAATCCGTCGTCATATTTCTGAATACTAACTCTTGTTTACTGACAATTACTGGAAAGGTATTTTAAAATTTACATTAAAATGGTTTTAAGCAAAAGAGATCCCATTGAAATTTTAATTATCGTGGCGTATGACAATGGGAAAATATCGCACTTAGAAGCTGAAAATTTCTTTAATATTCTACATGCAGAATTTCACATTCCAGAATTCTGTTCAAACTGGAAATGTGCAATAATGGGAAAGATTTTATCAAAAGGATCTTTTTTTTATATATAAGGCAAGATTTACTGTA
Source organism: Pissodes strobi (assembly GCA_016904865.1). Lineage (NCBI taxonomy): Eukaryota > Metazoa > Arthropoda > Insecta > Coleoptera > Curculionidae > Pissodes > Pissodes strobi. The sequence goes on along the minus strand of MU185226.1, from coordinate 89,730 downwards.
TCTGACGAGGTAAATAGGCATAATTGATGATACTGGACTTTGACAATTCAATCTGGTCTTTCAAAAGTCGATCTCAATTTCCTCAAAAGGCTAATATCTGGGCTGAAATAATAAATAATTGTATTATTGGTCATTTTTAAATGAAAATTTGATAGAAGATTGTTACTTAAATTTAGTTTCTGGATTAGCAAAATTGTATGACGACCGGAGGCGTAAATAGGAATAATTGGTTCCAGCACGATGAAGCTTCTCTTCATTTTGCTTTAAACGTTAATACGTGGTTGAAAACAGGTGGACGAAGAGGTATGGTAGAATGGCCGGCCCGTTCTACCGATCTGACGCCTCTTGTTTCTTATTTGTGGGATCCCTTGAAGTCGGTCGTCTATACAAAAAAAAACAAATGGTTTCCAAGAATAGAAAATGTACAATAAAAGAGATAGCTTACAACAAAGCTTAATTAAAGTCCGCAATCGACTATTAAGAATTTGATGGAAGGCAATTTGAATATTTACTGAAAAAATATAACGGGGCTAAGTTTTGTATATATTTATTTGCAAGTAGATAAAAAACATTATCGAAAACGGCTTAAGTTAAATATGAAATATTTTAAGAAACATACCCGTTTTTGAGATATTTAGCCGTGACCAGACTTTTTGCTAATCCATTATTCTTAACTTAGCTTTTTGTCTAATATAAACCTTCTCAAATTTTAGAACTATTTTGAGATGGTTGGAAATTTTACCTCATTTGGTTTAGGGTGATATTTTGACAGTCTTTTGATTAGTTTGGATTAGCGTAATTGATTTTTTAAATCAAAATTTGACAGAAGATCTTTACTTAAATTTATTTGAAACAGAAATAGTTGCTGGATTAGTAAAGTTTTATGGCGATTATGAGACCGGAGGCGTAAATAGAAATATTTGGTTGCAGCAAGATGGAGTTCTCCTCATTTTGTCTTAAACGTTGATACTTTTGGTATTTTGTAGTTTAAAACAGGGGGATGGGATAGCCGGCCCGTTCTACCAATCTAACGCCTCTTGATTTTTTGTGGGGCCA
>MU185226.1:78118-88664 GCA_016904865.1 Pissodes strobi | reverse complement strand
TCATCAGGAAACTTCCATTCTTCAAGCTAGTATTAAAAAGTTCGTTTCCACTCATCTCAAGGGCTAGTTTTAAGATTTTTTACTTTGATACCGTCCACACTGATTTTTTAACTCTTTTACGGTTTTTCTTAGGTCTCTTGGCTCAGGTTGCTCAAATTTATCAAATTCAAGTACATTTTCTGCTCCTGTGTTACCCACATCATTTGCTACACTGATATACTTTTTTGGTAAGGTGTGGAAAATTCTATTACGGGGGAGAGTGGGACTCTCCCTAAGGGATAGACACTAAAAACCATACCAAAACAGAGACCCTCCTGGCTGCCCTGTTAATTCCGACTACGGGCCCATCGTCTAATTTAAGCTTAAAGCTGACTCATCTTTAAATATTGCCACCTCTCCAAGAGAATGATAGAAATATCGGTTGTAAGTCCACAAGTTTTTCCCTCAATACTATACAAGATCCATATCCTGTCCCATCCATTATATACATATTTACAGGTGTAGACCTACAATATAATTGTCAGTATTCTAAAACTAATCGTTAAATGCACACTTTACCATGAGTATTTCTAACTAACTATATACATATTTACAAATTCAATGTTGGACTTCCAAAAGGTTTTTCAATAAGTTTAAGGAATCTCTCGGCCTCTTATAATATATTTTCCGAAAATTTCAAAAGGTTTTTCGATAAGTTTAAGGAATATTTCTGTAGTATATTTTCCAAAAATTTTCAGTCAGGGGGTCATATTCTAGAAGTCTTTGGTGAAATTCTAGATCTTTGTAAAATTTCTCATTTCTTAATTGAAGGAACGTGCCCCACTGCAACTCTTGAAACCCTACTGGAGGCCTGGACCAGAGCGCATAGAGTCACTCAGACACAAAAACTGAAGTCAGGACACCTGACTGGTGACCTTAAAATTCTGAAGGACATCCAGATTGAGGCGATGATCAAACCAACCGATACAATGGAAACAAAACTCCATTTTGAACGCTTCTTTCAAGTGGTAATTGAAGACCGCAAAACTAGAGGGAAAAGACTAATACAACTAAAGAGTGGATCACTTGTCTGGTACACAGATGGATCAAAGATGAAAGAAGGAGTGGGATCCGGCGTTTACGGAACTAGGTGTCGAATCTCTGCACCTTTAGGAAATACTCCCACAATCTTTCAAGCAGAACTAAATGCTCTCAATATAACCATCTCTGAATGTGCCAAAAAAGGCCTAAGAGGTGCAAGCATCTATATCTTATCAGATAGCCAAGCAGCCTTAAAAGCGCTAGCATCTAGCAGAATCAATTCCCGGCTAGTGTGGAATTGTCGAATGGCTGCAGATCAACTGGCAAACTGAAACAGACTTGCCCTAACGTGGGCACCAGGACACGAGAGGCGGAAGATAACGAAGCTGCTCACTAGTTCGCACGGAATGGTGCACAAACTACTTTTTGCCGACGTGAACCATTCTGTGACATCACTAGAGGACACATAATGAATGAACTCAGAAAGTCGAAGAAAAGGAGGAAAAAACAGATTGGACCAATGCACCTAGGCAGAGACAGGCGAAAAGACTCATATCTCACTCGCCTAACTACACAAAAAAGCTTCTCAAGCAACAAAAAATTAGATAAAACTGGTCATAGAGCTTCTCACTGGACTTGGCCCCTGGAGGTACCACCTCAAGAAAATGAGGAAAACTACTGACGAATAATGCAGATTCTGCCAAATTATGGCTTAAACGTCAGAGCACTAGCTCTGCGAATGTGAGGCACTGACTCGCCAAAGGTTGAGGCATCACGAAAATGCCCTTGTGGCACCGGGAGATCTACAAAAGCTCAAACATCGAAATATTCTGAGGTTCTCGAAGGAGAATTTTCATGTAAAATAGAAGGGTATTCACAAAAGATCAATTGTGGTCGACGTGTTGAAGGGCAAACCTTGCCGAGCCATCCCTCTACCTACCATACCATACCATACCAATTGAAGGTATTTTCCCAGGGTAAGCCAGTCTAAATCCCTGTATACGTCCCCTTCATGTCGATATTACGAATATAACAGGCTGCGTTAGTAACTCCTCTTAAGGCTGCAATCTCAGTTGCAAATAATTTTTTTTTGATTTCGCGACGAAACGCCAAATGAGCGAACAGTATGCTAGTTGAGATCTAGTGACCGCCTTTAAATTATTAAATTTGGTTTTAATTCCCATGGAACTCTATTACTAGATACATCTGAACTCTTGAGGTTTTGACTCTCTGTCTAATTGCCGTGACATTATTTTTCCCATATCATTCTTGAGTCAGATATTAGCCAGAAATACTGCATATTCTTAGACCACTAAACTTCCTGGTCGTTCATCTTTATCTTTTGTCCAGTCGGAAGAAACCTCCTCTGAAAAATTATGGCTTATGGTTTTAAAAAATGTAATTTAATTTTCTTCTTATTAGCCCAAGTTTCAAAAGAATTTATGGATTTTTGTCGATCTTTACTAATTAGGTCAAAACTTCTAGAGTCCTTTAAATACAGCTGGCGATCCACGGAAGTCACTAGCATAAATATTGCATAAAATTGGTCCCAATACAGAACCTTGTGGGACTTCAACCCCCATAATTTTAATACTTGAGAGATTACTCCCAATCCTTATACAGAAAAGTAACTAGCAACCAACCTACACCTAGGTATCCCTATGGAAACAATTTTATATATTAGACCCTGGTACCGGAGCTTATCAAATGCCTTTTCCACATCAAGGAACACTCCTCCTATAGCCATTTTAAAGTTAGATGCCTCAGTAATATATTCAGAGATCCGGAGAAGCAGATGTTCAGCCACATGCCTTGATCTAAACCCAAACTGATGTGGGAGGATAATTCTGATCATCTAATATTTTGACTATCCTCTTTTTCAAAATTTTTTTTAACCAATTTACCAAGGACAAGGAGTAGACTTATTGGCCTATATTGGCATAAGGTCCTTCCCAGGTTTGTTGATTATGAAAATGCTAGAAATCTTCCAGATTTTTGGGAAGTAACAAAATCGCATTCTCGAATTAGCTTATTGAGCTATGAAAGCATATCCCTTTTTACGGAGTTCTCTAAGCATTTGGTTATTGATCTCATCTATTCCTGGAGCTTTCTTCACTTTAAGATGCTTGAATTTCTAATGGAGTAATGCGATCAGTAAATCTTTCCACTACTTGATTTCTCATAAGCTGCCTATAAGTTCTATCCACTACCCTGTTGTAAGCCTCATGGTCCTCATCCTGGTTATTCATCGTAAATGTTTGTTCTAATGTTTTAGAAAAAGCTTCTGCCTATCACTATCTGAGTATAACAATCCCATGGCACCATGTAGATGGGGAACTTCGTATGGTGCTCTCCTCAGTGACTTCACTATTGCCCAACCCGTGTGATCAGCTGTGCTTAATTTTACACAGCTTTTTATTCTAAGTCTTGGTACTATATTCGTTCAATTTGTCATTCATAATTTCAGTGTGTCTATTAAGCATAATTTTTAAGAATTCCGTCTTATTCCTTGAGTAGTCTCTTCTTAGCTTACGATTGGATCTAATAATGCTCTGAATGTCAACTTGTAAATATACTGATAATACTATGAAAAAATAAAACATTACAATTTTCTGCTATACTTGATTCGACATCTTCCATTTGTCCATTAAAAATATCTTCCACTTTTATTTTAATCTTATTATTTTTACTTATATCATATTTTGAACTTTTCCACTTTTCTCTTGAGTCTCCACTGACTTCTTATATTTTCCTATAATAGTCATTTTGCTTTTGTTCTCTCAATATTCTCATCACTCAATTTCCGTATTCTCTGTATGCTTTCCAGTTATTTGTTAAAAAAGCTTTAGGTCCATAACTGATTATTTTTTAGGGGTTGATAGATTATAAAAGGGTGCTTCACACCCTTCTAAATTTAAATAATTTAAAAAGTCATAAATTACTGATCGATGAAAAGAAGTAGGTGACAATAAAATAGTTGTTTAATCAATTATTAATTAATTTATTTTGATTGTGAACGGATACAATAAATATTATTGATGTAAGCTTGATGGTAGATAATGTTAAGTTAAATGAAAAACTGCAATTTTGAACTTTCATTGTCGAAATTTATTTGACGACAGGACGTTTTAGACGCGATTAAATTACCGACCGATATCAATATTTGATAACGGTCGGTGATTTACTACGAACCGATGTGTCCTGTTTTCAAATGAATTCATAATTGACATAACAAAAGCCCGAAACTGCTTTTAAATCAGCTAAATATTCGCAAATACATATTTTACTTACTATGAATAATCATCGAATATAGAGGGATAAAAATAATCAAATCAATCAATGTAATAATCAGGCACATACCTAAAGGTGATTCACTCACTTAGGTGGTAGATTTTTTTTTTTGCGTATATAAAAAAAACTTGGTTTGAAATTGAAAAAATAAATAGAAACATATATTTTAATATTGTAATATAAATGAATAACACAATATGAACATTTGTCATCAAAATCTACTTAATGACTAAATTGTTTATAAAAATAATAACTCTTGTGCAACCTTAATACAATTTATACTTGATTGACAAAAATCCTTCCTTATCTTTTCATGGAAAGTATAAATTAAGTACCATTAGATTATGAATTTTTGCCTATAAAATGTGAGTCTTAATTATTTCACTATTAATATAACAAAAATATAAATATATAAAAATATTATTGTCGAGTTTACCAAACTTTTTATTTTCTAATGCTTAAAGCTTATTCTTAATTGATAAAGAGTTGGTGTTTTTAAAAGGAGCCTTTATTCAATTTATTTATTTAATTTTTAAGAACATTCATTAAAAAGTGGAAATCTTAAAAAAGGCTGTAAAATAAAGACTCAATGTTGCTAGAATGATATAATAAAAATTTTAAGAAATTTAATAGATAGATTTTTTTGGTGACTTAAAAGAACGATTCAAAATTTGTGCCGTTGACTTTAGAACTGTGAAACGTACTTTATAGACAGATTGTCCACCAAGGCTTAAAAATAAGTTAATCTAACTAATGAACAATTCAAGAAAAAGTTTAAACATTGGTTGGAAGGTGAATGAATATTTAGAGGTATGAAAAATATTCCGAATGTATCGACTCCCGCAAGAAGACCGACTAAGAAAATTGAGGTATGTTCGGAAAGGAGTAAGCGTTACAACATTTCCACCCTTCTCTTTTATTTTTGAATTTTTTTTATTTTTATTTCGATTTTAATTGAAATTATTTGAATAAGTAAAAGTAAGAGTAAAAGGTTCCTTGAGTTACCCTGTCGCTGCTCAGATACGTCTTATTGCGGTGGCACTAGGGGTGTGAGTTCGAATTCTGAAAATTCAATGAAGTATGGGCGCCAGATCTAAAGTAGACCGAAAGATAGGAAAAGATAAGCTAAATTGTCAGATTCATTATCCATAATAAGACAGCAATGTAAGGAAAGCAAACGCAAGAAATAAAAGATATACTTTCCCTCAAAAATTTTAATAATAATCTTTGACTCTACTGAGTATCTTTTCAAAATTACATCTAAATTCCAACTACCAATTACGCTTGGCATAGGTAAGATAGAATATGCAATACTTAACAAGACTGATCCTAGATTACAATATAATGAGATCGTAGTATATGAAGTTTTATTTACGACCCGAATTAAAATTAATGGTTCTGATAAGAGAATAGCCCATAAGTTACGATCAGCCCATGAATAAGTCAAAAATATTTTATTACATAATCCCAAAGTAATATAATTAACAGTGTTACCAATCAATAATCTGTATAGGTAATATAAAATAAGAAATATTTATCAAGAACCTTGATTACCTATGATATTTAGAAAATCTTTCAAAATCAGGAAATATTTTTAAATCTATCATTCATCATTCCTCTGAGAGGAATTCAATTTAGATTAAATTCAAAGCTTACCTATGAAAAATTTAAATATAGCCAAATAATATCACTACTTGTTATGTAGTACTTAGAGTAAGGATAATTAATGAATAACAAATTACCAAAAATTACAAATTAAAATGTTCAAAGATTAGCACCGAATATCTACAGAATATTTAATCACTATAATACAGAGTACTCATTAAAGATAATTATTTTGATTGATCAGATCAAAATCTAAGTTACGAGGCTTAAAGTTAAAGATATATAATCTCGTTTTGAGATTACGGTAAGATAGCTGTACAATAAGGTAAATGTACAAGATAAATCAAATATAAGATAAAGGTAAGGTAAATCTATGAGATACGGTAAAGATACTTAAAATTAAATTTTGAAATGTTGGTTTTTCTGTTTAAAAAGATGAAATGATGAGGATTTGTGCAAACATTTCTAAAAGGTAAAAAGGATCACTTATCTTATTCCAGACGAGAATGCTCGGGGCTCCAAAACGCTTCTTCAGCAAAGTTGCTGCATAACAACGGAGTCATCCCGACCATGTAATCTCCACTTTCCAGCCAACAATTACATTGCTACCCACCAGGCTACGATTGGAATGGAATGGCGTCCGTGAATCTCCTGATCCTCTCCTATAGCCTCCTCATTTGCCCATTTGAATTGAAATTTAGTCCTATGACTCGAACCAGTTCAAATTCAGGAATTCATTAACGTTGGAGTTACAATTATAGTAAATTAAGTAGCCAGAGTTAGAATATATTTCAAGTAGACTTAAGAGCCTGAAATAAAAAACGAACATAAGACGTCTCAAAATAGCGTCCACGTGCTGCTAAAAAAACTCGTCATCACTCAAATGATTACCTGTTGGTCGGCTCATCCTTCAGTGTCGGCTAATCCATACTGAATTGCCATTGGAGTCAAAAATTATTATAATCCAGCCTAGCTGCTATCAATTTCCAGAGAAATTAAAAAAAGGATTTTGACGCCTCCGTCACCGCCTTTACACCTTTTAGGCCTGACGGTCTATCGAACAGAGACTCCTGCTTCAGCAACCGTCGGTTTTATTCACCTGGACTCATAAAAACTAATTTCCGCAGGATGGCGCGAGATCAACCTACAAAACCCGAGTCGATACGAGGTCAATTCAAATACCACCAACTAGGTAATCATGAATTCACTTCCTAATTAGAAAATTCCGCGAAAAACTCAATCAAATCTCCTTCACCAAACATTCTGAATTATGTAACTGTCAAAACAAAGCACCTAGTTATGTCACAAACTAAAGAAAGGCTGTAAAATTAATAGATGCATTGCTAGTTGCCTATCTACATCGCCATATATTTCATATTAAATTCACGATTCCGGCAACCATTTTTGAGATTACAAAAACTGTATTCCTACAGTCCAGTGGCATAGACAAATCAATTACATTAAAAATAATTCCAATGGTGTGCTAGATTATATTTAAGTTTGCGAATGTAAGAAAATAAATTAATTGTTTTTGGATATTTAACCGCGAATTGTTACAGAAAATTCAAAATTACTGACATTGGAACGAGCATATCCAAATGATTGTTACAGCGTAGAAAGTTATCTAAACTCGAAGAAAGAAATAATATGTCTATAGCAGAACTTCAAGTTATTTTGGAAAGAAAAAAGGAAATAAGGGAGGAGAGATGAAGCAGAAATTATCTGAGAAGTGCTTTCTCTGAGAGCACATAATTTTAAAGAGCAATTTACTCAAAATTCTATGAAGCAACTTTCGAGAGATGAAGCTGTAGCTTTAATAACAGATGCGAAGTTATCAAAATAAAATATCAGTATAATAGTTTAAAAGGGCAGTGTTTATTAAGAAATGCTGATTTATTGATGGAAATTACTGAAAATGGCGTTTCTATTAAATTGCAACAACTTTTAGACTACAACATTAAATGATCTTTTCTAACAACTGACGATGACGTATAAATTAAAGCCCTAGAAATGGGCTTGCAAACCCTTTTGTTATACAGCAAACGGGGTTGCGGTGTATCCTCAGGAAACAGCGCATATAGACCAAACTTTAACAATCCAAACATACCAGTTGAGTTAGTGTTTATGCCATCTTTGCTAGTAACTTCGGAAAATGCAATCATTCGGAAAAATCCATATTCCTTTTCATCCAGCTACTGCAATTTTTAAAAGAAACGACTGAAAATGTGAGAGACTTAGTTAAAAATTGTCAAAGATAAATTGATAACTTGAAAGAGACTACAGTATCACTACTAAAATGTCAAGTCAATCTTGCAGTCTATAACAATTTATCTCTCACAATAATAAATTGAATTATATGGCAAATCAAAACCATCAGAAATGGACAGAATACGGAAAAAACATCAACGGCAAAAGAATGACTCACCTTAGGTTTGCATCATCTTTTGAAAAGCTTCAAACTATGGTCAAAGATCTAGTAGAATCATCATGGAAAGTTGACCTAAAAATGAACCTACAGAAAACTAAAATCATGACAAACATGCAAGAGGACAGGAATATTGAGGTCAACGACTGTGTTCTGGAAAAAGTGGAGGAATAAATATATACAACAAGCATTCAAGTTAAGTAAAGAGAATTAATGAAGTGGCTGAAATAGCCCGACGAATTCGACTGGCATGGGCGCGATTTGGGAAGCTGGCTTTTGTTCTGAGGAATCCCAAGAAACCTCAGTATCTAAAGAGCAAGGTATTCAACCAGTGTATACGGCCAATACTCACCTACGGCTATCAAACATGGACCTTTACCAAGGCGAACATAGATAAAATCGCGAAAACACAAAGGTCCATGGAAAGATCCATGCTAGGAATAAGGTTGGCAGACAAACGTTAGAGATGTCGTAGAGTATGCAGCGTCATTAAAATGGAGGTTTGCGGGTCATAATGGGCGACAAACAGATCAACGCTGGACTAGTTTACTACAAAACTGTAGGCCATGGCTAGGGCATCGAACAAGAGGACGACCACAGATGCGCTGGGTGGATGATCTAAAAAGAAGGTGGATTACACTGGAAAAGGGCCGCACAAAACCGATCAAACTGGCGGAAACTGAGAGGCCTATGTCTAAAGTTGGACGATAAGTGGCTAAAGAAAAAGAAGAAGATATCATCACGTTTAGACTTTAAAAAGTAGAGTGCTGAAAAGGACCCTCAGTTAAAAAAAAACAGAAAAAACATGTTCAAACTGGATTTAAACAAACAATTGGTATAAATATTGTCAGGAATAGTCTAGGGGTTTGTCGCGTTTTTAAAGAATAACGTCTCAGAGAAAAGCCACGTCGCGATTAGTACAATGACGGGGTCTTTTGGTTAGACTCAACGCTTCCCTCAATCTGCCACTGTATGTTCTATTCGTGATGACACGCCTTGCTTAGCGTGCAGGGGGGTAACTGAGATAGTCCGGGGCCTAGTTACGTTGGGTAAGAAGAGATGATAAAGTAAGCACGTTTAGTTTATAACAATAACAATGTGTAACATTTTAAATTTCCTATATTGATATTAACATAAATTTGGTTCCAGTCTATCGCATTTGCGCATTTGATATGGGTTCGCTGCCGAATATATTTGCTCGGATTTCAACATTACTCTGCCATCTTTCGGCTATGCCGAAAATGCAATAAATTTATAGTCCGACACCTGTTTCAATGTTTTCGACGGGAAACGCATTTCTAGCTGCACCGTACGATGTCGCTTGCTATAATGAGATCGCCACGTCTTGGCTGTCCCAAAAATTACGTTTGTATGATTTCATTTTATAATTGTACTAGAATTATGATTGCAATTTGTTAACTTATTTAATTATCTTTGATTTTTCCTTTGTATAGACGTTGGCAGTTAAGGCAGGATCATTTATTGCTTCTTTTCTTATTTGGTCGCGAATTACGTATTTAAATCTGCGAAATTTCATGCTGCCCAAGGCAGGTCTGGTACTAGTGAATTTAGTACTATTTGAAGATTTTTTTATGGAATACTGGGTCGTAGATTGTGGGTTTTTGGAGTCACGGCCATGTTTCACTTTTCTACAGTCATTGGCTAGAACTGGTCAATAGTTCCGTATCTGATATTTATCGAGCCATCTTATGGGATTTTGGGCTGAAACCATATAAATAGGACCTTGCATAGGTTATCTTTAGTTACCTGAGTATATTTTTGATAAATTTGCTGCGAGGAACCTAATTTCTTCAATTGAAGGATTTTATCTAACTGATTGAGAAAGTCACATGGAGTAGATGTTCCATACCCATAAAAACCCTCGTGGAAACCTTGAACTGAGGTAAATATTAAGCAGTATTTAAACAATGTATTCATGAATTTAATGTTCCTAAGAAAAAAACTCATATTTTATCTTAAAATAGTCTATATGGCTAGATATCATTAAATTATGATATCCTCTAGTTACAAAGTTGTTTTAATATCTCTAATTAAACTTAAATGTTTTCACTAATTTAACAATCTGTAAATTAGAATTGATTTTTTATTAAATTATAATCTGATTTGACCAGTTTAATCAAACTTTTATCTAGAATATTGTAATCTACTAAAATGCATAAGCTATTAAACAAATATCACCCTGTG
>MU185226.1:46668-78108 GCA_016904865.1 Pissodes strobi | reverse complement strand
TAAAGTTTTATCGTTAATACATTGTTATTGTTATAAACTAAACGTGCTTACTTTATCATCTCTTCTTACCCCACGTGACGCGAACCCGGTCTACCTCAGTTACCCCCCGGCACGCCAAACAAGGCGTGTCCTCACGAGTAGAACATTCAGTGGTAGATTAAAGGAAGCATTGAGACCCCGTCATTGTACTAATCGCGACGAGGCTCTTCTCTGAGAAGTTATTCTTTAAATAAACGCGCTACCCCTAAGGATACTCGTGACAATATAGTTTTTAAAGCTTTAGTTAACCTATAACAATCTTTTAGATATAACCTACTGATTATTTTCACAATTTATAGTAACTCTGCTAGTACTTCTGCTATTTTTGTTGTATGGGGCTTCGTTACATTGTTCGAAGTGCCTTTATAGCCACTTAATTGAACCAAATTTAATTGTTAAGTATTAATAATTCTTTATAATTGGGGGCTTATCAGTGTCTTATATTATTGTATTGTATATTTTTGCCATTATTACAATATTAAACTAAGGGGTTTGTAGTTTAAAGAAGTTTTATGTTGCTAAATGTTGTTCGGGTGAACATTTCATTCGCTTAAGTCATTAAGTTCAAGTAATTAATTAATTCATAATTAACTGGGGCTTTTGTGTTGGATTGCTGCTGGCTACAGTTATAGCCAATGAATTGTCTCTTAGACGTTTTATATTTTTAGGGTTTTTAGTTGAGGTTATAATATCACCTCACCCACTTTTAAAAGCTGATTGCTAGCTTGCGAGCTGATGTACTTACCTTACATGACCAAGCTGTTGTAAGAGTTATTCAGTGGATATTGTGGTGCAGCTGGATAGTACCGAGACCTAGTGTGTAAGAGTATCCGTGCTACTTCGAGAGCCAAGATAAGCTAAACTTATTATTATTATTTTATTCGATTAATCTGACTTAAATAATTTGATTACTCGAATATCAGAGTTACATTTGCAGAACTTTTCTTATTAGCTAGAATCTATGAAGTGATTTCAATATAGCAAATAGTTAGTTTTTATTACTCGTAAGGCCTGAGTGTTCGGTATATGTTATACTGACTCAGGTAAATATCTAACGACATCGTGATCACGAAATTGTTGGTTTCCTAGTTTTAAGTTTGTATCTCATTGTACAATCTGTATCGATATCTGATTAACATATTTGAATAGCTATACAGACTATAACAACTTATAGGTTAAGGTATATATATATTTCCTTCATTTTAAAACCAATAATTTTGGATATTAGTTGCTACTTTGTATTTTGCCACGCCTATAAGCATTTTGATTATTGCTATCATTATTTAAGGATCAGTACAAAACTGATTATAATAGCTCTCTACTGTTGTTTAATATAGGCTACTCGCTCGGGCTTTACATACTTCATCCTGTGGTCTCGAGTTATTTTTACTTTAATACAGCTTTAATTACCTTATTGATTAAAGTTATCTTAAATTTTGAATGTTAGTTTGAAACCCTCTCGTGCAACTAAATATTTACATTTATTTTTCCTTTGTTTTTATTTTACTTTGATACTGTCTCTTACCTACGTTACCTTTGAATCTTATCTCTGATTATTATTGATATATTGACTTAGATTAATTTCATTAAATTTATTTTATGACTTTGTTAAGTGCTCATTAATTATTGTACTTTAAAATTGTCGTAGCTGACATTGATTGTTTGATATCGGTATTATTCTTTCTTTTTCCTATTTCTTTCGATCACCTTTTAACCGATTGTATCAATTATATTTAATAACTTACTTGATTATTAACGATACCTAACTATTTTTGCCCATTTACTATTTAATTGATTGATTGAGCGTGTGACTTCGCCAATTAATTTATTAATTGATTATTTTCAATTAACATCTCATTGTGTGCTTATTGTTAGGCGATTTAATCTGCTAATTACTCTATTAACTAGTATCGCTGCATTTTATATACACTGTCTGATTAACAGTTGAAATTTTCCTAATTACCTGCGCTAATTAATCCATCGAATGATTCTAATTAACTAATTTCGTGAATCGCCTCATGACTGAATAGCAAGTTATTATTTCATTTAATTGTTCAAAATTTAATTATTCACTTTTAATAATTAATTGATTGATTGAGCGTCAGATACTGGAAGACTTTTGTACCATTTCACTTTACTTTAGGAAATCCATCTCTGCCTTTAATTATCAGCGTATTATACTGTTATTTACTTCTTTTATATATATATATCATATTTTAATTAAATTTACCTACTACTTTCAGTGATATAAATAAATATATTAGAATAGTTTCTTCTACCGAACTTCAATATAAGAATATTGTTACGCCTACGACCAACGTTAAGAAACCCCTTAATAAACGTGTTCATTGTTTTGTTAAATTTTAGTTTTTTTTTCCCTAATACCTCTTAGCCTATTTGCGAATTAGTTTTTAAATTAAATCACTTATTGAGGAGTGGTACCTAGGACAGCGAAGGCAGTTAGCAGATCGACTGGTAAGTAAGGCTGCTGGCGCCCTAACCGAACCCCATCTCCCTCTGAGCAGCAGGAATTTGCACACTCACGTTACACTGCCTCTTCTCATATGGCTGATTGTTTTTTTTTTTTTTTGGTAATTGAACTTCAACATTATAACATAACCTACTCTCTGCTATTAAACAGAGAAAGAGTGTGGCAAATGTATTAATGATAATAAAACTTTAACAATGACTATTGGTAAAAAAAATGAGATTCTAATATACCCGATTACTAAGGCGCGCATGTTTTCTCGAGTTGAGGTACTGTTTATAGGTCTTTGTTTACTGTCTTATAATTATAGTTTTTCTAAAGAGTTGAGTTTTATTTAAGAGCACTAGAATATTTCACTAAACCTTTTAACTGACTCTACTTAGACACTTGTCTTTCTCAGAACTCTGACACACTTCTCCTTGATTTGACTTTACTACGGTGGTTGTGAAACCCCTAGTCCTAGCGCCGTCAAGTGGCTAGCCGGTACTAGGTTTTGGTAGGGAATCAAGGAGTAGAACCTAGAAGCAGCTGTCTAGCTAACCTTAGGAGCGGATAGAACCCGAAGGCAGCTGTCTAGCTAACCTGGGAGCTGGTTTTAGGTGAGAGCAAAGTCTGACGAACTGAAGGTTCGGTAGCATATTTATATTAAAAAGGTGATGATCATTGCATGCTAAAGGTTGAAAATCGCTCCCGTTGATTGCACGCGTTGTTTATAGTTTGCCATTAATGTGTATGTAACAATCTCCATGTTCAAGTTCAAACTTAGGACAGGGTGATATTTCCTTAGTAGCTTATGCATTTTAGTAGATTACAATATTGATGTGCCGTGACAAGGTAGGAACAACAAACGATGGCAACACTGCCAGGAGATTTTTTAAAGATACCAATCAGAGATATAATAGCAGAAGTTACAGAGGTTGATAAAGAGCTTATTTACTAAATGTTCGACTATACTTCAAGTTTTGGTAGGTGGAAGAGCAATAAATGTACAAAACTTTGATACCTATGCTCAAAATACAGCAAACCTTTTTGTAGAGAAATATAGCTATAATTTTAATGCTTCATCGTTCCATAAAATACTTTTGCATGGGTGTGGCATAATACAGTCTTTCGATTAGATAGCTAAGCCAGGAAGCAGGGAAAGCAAGAAATAAATATTTCCTAAAATCTCGTCAATTGGATTTACGAAAATGATCGCGAACTGCCACTAATGAGGATATTCTACATTATCTGCTTGTATCTTCTGATCCTTGTTTAACCAGTCTGAGGAATATATGGAAGAAAGTTGTCAGTTTTAAAATAAATGACGAAGCCACAGAACTCTTAATTTTTTAAGTTATATAATTTTAAAATTAGTTCACTTACTTTCATTTTAGGTAACTCTTAAGTCTTTTTCAAATTCTTCGACGACATTATCTTTGAAATTAAATTGAAGAATATTAAAGAAATTTCACTTCAAAAATGAGTGTGCTTGTGGACTACACATCAAACGCCGGATAAATTCCTTTACTTCTGTCTTTCGCCAACGCTATATCTCCCTCTCTAATTTAAACAAAAACGGAGAATAGCCTATATGCCTGCACAGTGTATTAGGTATACGACACATAATATTCTGTTTTTGCCAATGTTATATTTCTGCTTAAACTAATGGGCAGCTCGCCACATTTTTTCTTTTTCTAATTATGACATAAACTGTAAAGTTATTGCAAGTCATCATTAAATTGCCGAAAACTTAGATCTCAAAATAATTACTCAAACTGATTATTTTCTATTTCAGGTGTCAGTGTCGAATGCTAATAATGTGACATTACTCTCAGTGGCTCGCGATATATCTGGACACTTCCAATGTGAAGTGTCTGCCGATGCCCCGTCGTTCCATACACAAATACTATCAACACAAATGACTGTTGCAGGTAAGAAATTCCCTATTTCCTAAATTTATATACCAAATCGATGCTAGTATATTGTACTCGAAAAACACAATTGGTCTATTATTTGATATTTATGCAATGCAACTATGTTTTTGATCGGCTACGGCATTGCTAAGGTTGAGTTTATTTCCCCATACATTTTTTAAATATATAGTGTCGTAAATAATAAATCGAAATAAACCAATACTGCAAAGTAGAAAACCAGTTCTTGTGGAAAAAGACAAAATTATTTGTTGGAGAAGACCATATTTAAGAGCAGTAAGAAAATATCGGAGAGACAATGTAAATATTTATTATTTGGACGAAACTTGAGTCAACGAGGGATGCACGGTTGGCAAAATATAGCAGGAAAAAATTAATAAATACATATATTGGTAGCAAAAAATAGCCTCGTGGAAGGCCTCTCTCTATATTATTGGCCTGGCATAAGAAAAAATTTCTATCGTTATGTGAGAAAATGCGTTATTTGTCAAGCTAATAAATCTCCTAATTTATCT
The DNA here is from genome assembly GCA_016904865.1 of Pissodes strobi. NCBI lineage: Eukaryota > Metazoa > Arthropoda > Insecta > Coleoptera > Curculionidae > Pissodes > Pissodes strobi. Next base: position 73,153 of record MU185226.1, on the reverse strand, counting down.
TCACAAAGTTTAATGGGGAGTTGTAAACAAATTAATTTTCCTTTTCAAATGCTATCTGCTGATCTTTTAGGACCTTATGTCAGATCAAAATAGGGTAACAGATATGTACTAGTCGTTGTTGACTGGTTTATTAAATTTCTTCTAGTCCATCCAATGGTAAATGCAACGTCAAAGGGTATAGTTAAATTTCTAGAAAATCAAGTATTCCTAATCTATGGGGTTCCGCAAATTTTCGCATGTGACAATGGTCCACAGTTCATCAGTAAAGACTTTAAAAAACTGATGAGTGAATTACCAAAAATAACGAATATGTTAGTGATCTAGAAGACCCTACCAAACTTTTTGTTGACATTAGAAGAAGAATCCAAAATTATCATACAAAAAATGCTAAATAATACAATCTCTGGAAACGTGACGTATGCTATCATGTAGGTGATAGATTATGGAAAAAAAATTTACATTATATAGTGCTCTTATATTAGTGAGCTGAAGGCAAATTTTTCTGACAGTGACTCGGGGGAAAGTGTTAATGAATAAATTTTTCAAAATTCTAGCAACTTATTGTTGTTATTTAAATTCTCTTTCACCTTTAATGCGGTGATAATGTCTTTTTAATTTAGTTAGTTCTAAATTACCTTTTCGGTGGTATCATTTTCTTGCACCCTACACCAGCCTTTTGTGGTTAACGATACAATGGGTTAGTGGTCGGCTCTTTCTCTCTCTACCTGTTTTTATGTCTTTATTTTGATAGTTTACTTTGTGCAATTTTTTTTCAGGAAATATCTAACTTCGAAGATCAAAGTTAAAGATTTAAAGTTTGAGAGGCTTTGTTTGTAATTGATTCTTTCCTTTTAACGATTGGACTGGGCTATGAAGTGCTCTTTTTAATTAGTGACCCAGTAAACCCATTTTCCTTTCCTTCCTCCCAGTAATTTCCTTTGTTCCTGCTCGATGAACAAAACTTTGATCATCACAATTTGTGATTCAGTTCGAACAATTCTTATTAGTACCTAGGCTTTTGTTGCGCGCTTACTACAGGTGACCTAGTGGAATAAGTAAATTCTCGTCTTTTCCTAATATTAAAGCTTTAGATTAACGTTGATTCCTAAACAAGGAATTATTTCTGTTTCATACATTTTTTTATTATCTAATAATTTCAAATATTAAGGTACGAAGGTGACTCTCGAAAGTTTTCTTTTGCTAACAGGTAACCAAACTTTTCTTACCGGGTTAGTGGGGAATTTAACGGAATATATGCTTATTCAGCTCGACTAAAACTTCGGTTCATTCAATATTTAAGTTGCCAGTGACATCTATTCACGAATGGATTTATTTCGTGCAAGTAACGATTTTAGAAGCATTAGTACGCTGTTTTATATCTACAATTTGTGGATTTATTTCACTGTAGATTACTATATTTAATAATGACAGCTATTCGCGCATGGGTTTATTTCGTGTGGTTGGCAATTTTGGGAGCGCAGTACGCTATTTTATACCTACAATTCACGAATTTAATTTACTATAGATTACTATATTTAAAATATATTGGGTATTTCTTTGGCTTGACGCTGCGTGATCTATAGTGGTAGTCACATGATATAAATTATTCAATTAAAACATCGGAAAACATAATTTGTCGAACGTCTTAAATTTTGAAAGCGAGGTCGTTTATCTTGTGTCGAAACGCCGATGAAGGGTGAGTGCAAGTGTTTAATCTTGAAACATTTTATTTATCTTGCAGTATATTTAACCAATTCTTTCACTTTTAAATACATAATTAATATTTGTTCATGATTCGTTTAGTCTTATTCGACTTGAACAAGAATTTAGTATTCTTATATTACATTTTTATTTAGCTTACATCTTCAATAATCTTAATTATTGTCGCGACCGTTGGGTAAGGATACCGATTTATTGGTGAATAATTGCGTCTCTCATTACTCAAATTCATGTAATTTGAAAGAGGCTTAGTCCAGATTTACGGAGAACGTAATTATTTCATCGTTTAGTTGTCACACACATTATTCTACGTATTTCCATTCAAATAGAACAGTATTATTTGGGTGAATTCTTGGAGTAGATTCTATATATTCCTGCAAAGGTAGTAAATTGAATTTTCAGTAGAATTTCCCCGAATTTTCCCTCCTAGTATTGCTGGTTTTAATATTTTTACTTTTCAGGGTCATTTAATTAAATTTTCAGTTTATTTGTTACATCAGGCATATAATTATTAGCACTCGCACATATGTAAAATTATCTTTTTTTTTCATATTTTATCTAAATTTCTATCTCGATGCGAGATAGTGATTATCTTGTCTTTATCTTTAATTAATTGAGGCGTAATTACGCTCAATTATCGTTTATGTGCCAAGCACCTAAATAAAAGTAATAGAAATTACTTATTTGGAGTTATAAGACTCGTTATTAGAGTTTGTACCTCTATTTTTCTATTTATCATCAAATTCAAGTTATCTTTTATTTAGATTTACCGAGAGTCAGCGTTTTGGAACGTTATTCCCTTAATTGCTTTTGAATTTTAAGCTTCAGTCATTATTTTATTTTGAATTTCATATTTTAAAGTAAAGAACAAGATATCTTGAGTAGCAGTAGTTATTTATAATTTTTGCTCAACTTGGAATTGTAATTTAAGTTTCTGATTATATCTGATTTAACCAGTAAATTTTCAAATTATTAACGCTTCCTCATGTGTAACAGTGACACTGATGCTCACATGATTTTCCCTGAATATTAATTAATTATTATTATTATTATTCCAGTAGAGGTCCCAATACGCTCGCATGGTTACATAATACAGAATACAGAAAGTATCAGTCAGTCAGAAGATAAACATATTGTAAAGACTAACTGTATTCAATTGTCGATCTGTCATAATTAATTTTTTTAATATTTTACATTAATTTTAATTCTTATTACTAAGTCAATTTATTCACAAACTTTATTTCAAATAATTTCATCAATTATATTTGTAATTTAATTATATTGGTAATCCCCATTTCACATAATACCATCACTCATATTTGTAATTTAATTGTATGATTAATATATTGTTGTTTTGAAATTTATCGCAAGATAGAGGTCTGTGAGACATTGCGAATTATAAGGGCAAATTTCTGATATTCTTATCTTTATATTTATTTATATTTAAGTGGTCATATTCAGTTCGCATTGTCTCTAGGAACTCTAGCGCCTACAATACACAAAAAAATCTCTGCTAATAAGAGAACGTCGACTGACGCCCTAAGGAAAATAAAAACGAGTCTACAAATTGGCGAGTTAGCTAGATTTCATTACAAATTGACGCCCAACTAATGTATCGTTACAAAGTGGCGCCGAACGTGCATTTCGGTGATTGTCACGAAGATATATGAACGTATATGTTTTCAAGCAATATTTTGAGCAGATGCTATACCCTATTTCTCTTCCACTCAGTTATCGTTAAGGACAAAGCTAGTTACCATTCCAGGAAATTTGAAAATCTATCAACTTTTTCTTGGCGATAAAAACGATACTATGTTACCGTTTTCGAATTATAGCCGATTTTCTGAACATCCCGATTTTTTAAAGCCTTACCCCTGAAATTTTCGATTTTTTTTAAATATCCGTTTTCATGACGGAATCGATTAAAGGGGTCCATTTACATGTCATTAACGTAAATAATAATTTTTAAAAAATTGTACACGTCGTCCAAAATGGCTATTTTCCGTTTTCGAAATCGATGGGGCCCGATTACGGGAAATGGGTTTGTCGGATCGAAAATCACGCAGAATACTTTTTTTAAGTCAAATACGTGAGGGTGCTCTTTGGAGGGTCTCGTTCGCCCATCACCAAAATTCAATCTCGTCCGGCTCCTATCGCGGAACCTATTCGATGGCGACGTCAGATTCGAACTCGGCATCGTCGAAAACCCCCCTAACCCGAATTTGAATCCATTCGAACGTCAAATCCCCTCGGCCCCTAAAAGAGCCCCTAGGTCTCAAAAAAAATTTCGTGTATAGGACAGCCCTCCGAACAAAATTGACCAAAACTATGATTTTGGACGTCGCAAAATATCGGTTCTGAAATGGAACCCCTAGGTTCCAAAAATGTTTTTTTCGTGTATAGAACCGCCCGCCGAACAAAATTGATCAAAACTATGATTTTTGACGTCGCAAAATATCGGCCCCTAAATGAAGCCCCTAGGTTCCCAAATATTTTTAACGGTATAAAGGGCGTCCGCCGAACATCCCGGCCGAACGTCAACCCTTTCGGACGTCAAATCGCTTTTTTTCTTTCGCTGAGCCTCGCCCCTAGGGGCCTCGACTTTATAATGTCCAGATTCGGTCGTCTCATCACCGAAACCCCCTGACGCACGCGACGACTGATTTTCGTCGAAATCAGACTTGCCTAATTCTTTCGCTCGGAAATTTTCGGAGCTCCTCCTGTGTGTTCCCTAGACTCTTTAGAATTATCATGCATACATTGAAGAGGAATTAATATTTCAACAAGATCGAGCTCCTCTACATTACTCGCAAATTATTTAAACAATACGTTTCCAGGTCGCTGGATAGGACGAAGGTGTGCAATTGAGTGGCCTCCTCGGTCACCGGACCTAAGTCCTTCAGTTTTTTTATAGGGACATAAAAAATAAAGTTTATACCACTCCACCTGCCACATTGGGAGACCTGCGAGGCCGAATCATAAACGTATGTCGCGAAGTATCACCGCAAATGCTCCAGAACGTACGACAATGGTTTGAAGATAACCTGTTACGGAGGTTGGTGGCCAACATTTCCAGTATTTACTTGATTAACATGGTAGGTTTTTATGTACAATTAATTAGGTTTTTAATAAACGTATTTTTGACATTTCAAAGCTCCATTTTTTCTAAACGAACGGACCGATTTTCAAAAGCAAAGCAGAAATGTCTAGAGAATCAAAAGCCCTTTTTAATGACCCCCATTCCTATTTAAAAAATTTTGAAGGATGACGCCCCCGCTTGGTGGTTGAAGATTTTGCAATGGTTGTTGAGTCAAAAGTTGTCCCCCTGACAAAAAAACTTGACGTGTTTTTGCATTTTTTCGAAATAATTTTCCCCTGGCAGTTATGCCTTGCGGTACGTTTTCGATAGGCCACCGTGTATATGTATATACCTAGCCGGTAAGTATCTACGTGGAACATGATTGAGCTCAGTTCGATGCCAGTATTAAGGCGAAAAATTAAAGTTGCAGATAGCAGTTATGTCAAACAAATTACAGTAAAAATAAATCAATTAATTATCATGACATTAACAAGATATGATAATAAAGAAAACAACAATTATGAAAAGAAATAGAAACAGATATGATACACGATATTAGATAAACTACATCTATTTATCGGTAGCAAAAGGACAAATAACGATAATTCCCCCAAACTAGAATATGTCCTGCATCTGTCAAGAGGGCGCTCCAAACAGATTCATCTTTCGAGCGACTTGAAACAGGGGAAGTAAGGTAGGGAGAAGTAAGGTAGCGAGAGTATTGACAACACAAATCGTCCAGTGAAAGGGAAAAATTGCTCTACTGGATTTTGTAACTGCTACAACGTTACAGGTTGTTATTAAAATAAATTCAGAAAAGTGAGCAAAAGACGATCGCAATGCTAAAAAATACATGCCATGTTATTTCTAAATAAAACACCCTGTGCAAACAGGAACAAACTTGTGATACGTGATTCGTATTATCCTAAGCCATTAGATATATTCGTAGACGTACGCGTTTACAACTAAAATAAATTATACATATATATACATATTCAGTTGATCAATTAAACATGTCTTACGATTTACTTTTGCATATTCCTTATTAAAAACCTCGACAAGACGTTAGAACATTTAGAATATTCCGAAAATTTATGTGATCTACAAAGTGCTACGGTACTAATAGCAAATTAATTAGGCGTTTAAATTAAGGCGGCTTAGTTTCGGCGACACGTCTAAAGATATTATAGACCTTAAACGCGAAAATTGATTACGAAACTTCTCGCAGAATATTTAATAAGGGTCACTTGTCTTGACAGCGCACCTACGGTCTTTAGTAGTTGGATAGTTTAATTTCTGAAGATGGATAGGGTCTTGAATGAAAGTACGTATCATCTTTCATAGTTGACATGTGTGCATCTATGCAGAATATAGGTTAATGCGACGTCACTTAGAAATCAGTCGAGGTGGATATACGGTATATCGTTAATCGACGTGATGGTCTAAAAATCTTAATTCATTACAAATTTTAAAATAATCTAAATTTTTTTGAAGTTGTAACCTACATATCAAAATACACAAAATATAAACAAACAGCATGAATGTAGTAAACTTGTTATTCCAATTTTCGTAACCCGTTGTCGGTTTTTCATCACCTTACTCATAAAACGTTAATAACGTTGACATTTTCTTATAGCAGGAACAGTGCCAAATTGAATCATTAGTTGCCATTAGTCACATTTGCCTACACTCCCGGTCATTTATCAACGAATTATGTCTTGTAGTGAAACAAGGGATGCAGTGTATATAGCAAAACGGCTTCCATTAAATCAGGGTGTATGGTGGAAAATACAAAATAGACTTGTCACCAAGGTCTTTGCTTTTTGCAAGTTTGCCATTCGGTTTTATGGGGCTAATATTTCAAACTTGAGTGTATAGCTTATTTTGTGCAATTGACTCTATTCAGTGTTTTGGCTTGTATAAGTAACATTGAAGATGGTAAAATTCTAAATTAAAATAATTGTTGCATAATTTTTATTGTTGGGGGCTTTCTCTCCTTCGAAGGATCAGTCAAACACACAGGATGTTTAACAAAAGTTACTTTAATGAACTATATTTATTTTACAGAAAAATAAACAATATTTAAATTTAGGTAAGCGGTACAGACGCTTCGGTCGGCTTCTCCAATCGTTCTCCCTCTTCTTCCTCCCGTCGCGTCGAATTGACAGATATCAATGTTGCCGCTGTAAACTGCCTTTATCATCCCAGATGGGACATTTATATTTACCAAATATTTAGTTAATAAATATATTAAAGCTAAATTCTGTTCTTTACATTGAATTAATGTTGCAGAACATTTCATGAAATATGCGATTCTTTAGAATATTTTCTTAAAACGAGCGTTTTTTTATCCTGATATAAGATACAAAGTTTGTTCCTGTTTGTACTTGGGGAGATGCATTAAGTATATTTGCTGATGAAGACGGATTCACAAGAACATTGTATTTTCTACTGTTGACTATTGTTTTGTTGTCTTTCATAATTATTTTTGTGGGTTGTCTTATAAAAATAAATAGCAATTTTAAATGCTGTAAGAACAACTTTTGCTGCATTGTCTGCAGCTCGATTATACACCCTAGTTGTTCGGAGCGTATTTCTGAGATCTTGAAATTGGGAGGGTATAGGATTTTATGCTCTGAAAAGTGTCAGTCTGACTTTAATGAGGAAGAGAACCGAATAGCAGGCTATGAAACAAAAATTAGGGATCCACTGAAAGACCTGCATGATAAAGATAGACGTCTTGAGAGAATTCGTCGGAATAGTCTGGCATTTGAAGATGAAGTCTCAGAAGCAGAGAAAAAGTTTTCGTCATCCCTAGAAAATTTAAATGGGAAAAATGAGGAACTTGCTAATGAAGTTTCCGAGTTGAAAACAAAAGAAAGTGAAATGCTCTTGCAAATGAAGTCTTTAGAGCAAGATCGATTGGATCTTTCTTGCAAGTTGAATGCATTAACCACACTGAATAAGGATTTAATTGTAACCATAAATACACTTGACAATTTAGACAATTTATTCATGTTCATAAATTACAAGGTAATTTTTCATAAGTCAAAAATAAGTATATAAATTCTTAAAGCTAGGTAAAAACAAAAGACAGTACTTAAATGTATCACAGCAAAATGGACAGATATTACAAAACATAATGGACGGTCAAAATGTTAAAAAGATGTAGGACAGACATATGTATGTTAAAATAGAGTTTAAAATTGAATTAAGAATAACTGACACTAACACATTAAAATTAGACATTTAAAAACGATTCTGGACCACACTCAAAAAATTCTTGTTCTGAATAAAATGCGTTCCTCAGCAGAATTCTCCCAACCGTGCATTTAAAGGAATTAAGTGGGAGCTCTCTAGCAATTACCGGTAGTTTATTAAAGAATTTCACCGCAATAAACTCTGGCCTTGACTGCGATTTTGAGAGACGGCAGCGGGCAACCCTTAAGTCACTCCCATGGCGAGTGGGGTAATCGTGGATATCATGGTGGCTTTCAAAGAGTTCTATATTACTCCTGACATACATGAGGCACTCATAGATATAAGCAGACGGAAGAGTCAAAATCCGGAACTGGCGAAATGCCCGCCTACAGTCCTCTCTGTAACCCAACCCAGCAACGATCCTTATGGCCCTCCTCTGCAAGGCAAACACCCTAGTTGCAGAGGCAGCCCTACCCCAAGCCAATAGGCTGTAGCAAATGGTGGAATGGAACAGCGCATGATAAGATGTCAGAAGGGTATCCAGAGAAACACATCCTGCCAAGCTTCTCAACAAAAACACAGTGCTTCGGAGTCTCTTGCAAACGGACTCAACATGAACATCCCAGCTAAGTTTTGGGTCCAGATGGATTCCCAGAAACTTGACGCTGTCCTCGGCATTCATGCCCTCGCAGTTTCTTAGGGAAAACAGCATTTTTTGGGTCTTATCTATGTTGAGTGATAACTTGTTTGTATCAAACCACAGCCTGGCTTCCGACTGTGCCATGCCTGCCAACTCCTCCGCTACAACCTGGATCCGGCTGCGGCTCCCGGTATATGTATCATCCGCATATTGGCCAAATTTAGCTATGGAATTACACATAGGCAAATCATTCACATACACCAGGAAAGGAAACGGACCCAGGATGGAGCCCTGAGGAACACCAAGATTCAAAACCCTTTCTCCAGACAGTCTACTACCCACTCTAACCATTTGGGGTCGTTTCTCCAGGTATGATCTAAGCAAGGCAATGCTAGCTTCTGAGGATTTGTAGTATGCAAGCTTTTTAAGTAGGATTTCATTTGAGACACAGTCAAAAGCCTTACTGAGGTCAAAGAATTGTGTTATACTGTAGTTCCCATCCTCAAAATCATCCAGGATGGCACAGATGAGGTCCAGAACTGCCATGGCTGTGCCTCTACCAGAGCGAAAACCAAACTGACAATTTGAGAAAAGTGCATTAGTCGCAAAAAAGAATGAAATTTGATCCACCATGCACTTCTCCATCACCTTAGACAAAATTGGAAGTAGGGAAATAGGGCGGTAGTTGGTTACTTCAGTTTTCTCCCCCTTTTTAAAGATTGGACTGATTATTGCCCTCTTAAGCACTGCTAAACCAAAAATATCAGTGCTGTTTTTGTTTTTTAGGTTTTGAATTATTTTTAATATTTGCTGTTCAGTAACTAGCTAAGCTCATAGACGGAACAGGCCCATTCAGGTATCCCAGAGGATCTCGGTTTGTTTGGGAAATGCCATCAACTATATTTGTAGCAATAGTACTAAAATATTCATTGAATTGTTCAGGTGGGATGTCCGGTTCCTGTCTGCTGTTTCCCTTTTGCTGTTCCCTCTTTGACTATTTATGATAGACCACATACTCTTCACCGGATTCTTTGAGGTCGCAATAAGGTTATCATTTGCATCTTTTTTGCCTGTTTTAAAGCTTGGTTATATATATTTTTTTTAAATTTTTAAGCTCCTCCTTATTTCTTGGAGTCTGATGCTTATAAAAATCCTGCAAAAAGCGTAGTCTTTCTCTCATCTGACGCAATGTGTCTGTAAACCATAAAACTTTATGAGGATCATCCATTTTTACTTTGTATGTCCTTTCAGGGAATGACTCCAGGAATGCAGATTTGAGGTTCTGAATAAACAGAGAAAATTTGTTCTCAGTTGAGAGATCAATATTGTCAACAAAATCCCAACTAACCACACCCACCTCCACCTCAAAACGAGCCAATCCATTCTGAGTAATTGGACGAAAAACCTTCCTCTCCAGTGGCCGCCGTACATCCACAGAATCAACACCCATGTCAAGGTAAATACCCTGACCGCAGTGATCAGACAGACCCACCTGGAGGACCTCAGTACCAATCTCTCTACTCACACAGTTTATAAAGATGTTGTCCAGACAGGCCGTACCCCTCGTTGGGTCATGTATCATCCTCTGAAAGCCATAGCTCTCAATAAGATCACACAATAAGGCTGAATTTTCATCATTTAAAGTGAAATTGACATTGAAATCTCCTGTCAAGACAACATCTCCACCAAGACCAATATCCCGTAATGCAGCCTCCAGGGTCTCCAAGAACACCAGAAATTACCCTGATGGAGACCTATACACAGAGATCACACAGAGCCTAAGGGGCTTTATAAGTGAACAGCATAGTTCTATACACTTCTCTATATTAATGCTTAAGACATTTTTGGTTTCATATTTATTTCTAACTACCTCGGCAAGTATCAAGGAACCCCCACCCATGTACTGCTCCCGTGCAGAAAAGGAGCTAAGATCATAGTTGTTAATATGCAATGAGTTTAATTCGTCTTTATTTAGCCAGTGTTCAGTTAACGCTCCAATGTCAAAAGTTTTATCTGCAAGAAACGCATCCAATTCATGAGTTTTATTACGAATTGATCTGATATTGACATGAAACACACTAAAGATATTATTTTTATGTACATTTAAAGAAAGGTTAGAATTATTAGGTTGAGAAACCTTGTTACAAACATATGAATTTTTATTGTTACATACCAGTAATTTATTATCAGCAACCTTTACGGATCCACTGTAGACTGTGCCTTCATCAGACTCCTTTAAGAGGCTTTTGTCTGATTTAGACGCTGGTAGTTGATAAAATGGTTGATGATTATACCATTGGGCCAAAGTTCTGCATCCATAATAGTGACTTTGCTTTCTGCTGGAACACCTAGTTTAAAGGAACCGCAATATTTCTCCTTGATTGTTTTAAGTTTATAGCATTGATATCTGTTGTTAGGATAAATTTGTTCCAGGTATTTATTAATGTCTTTTGCCTCTGTTGTGGGATCAAAACCAGATAAGAATATCCACTCTAGCGGCGTTAGAGGGGCTGCTTTTAGGACACAATTTATATTAGTGCCTAATTTGGGTGTAGGTCTGCCTGTCCTACGGTTTTGCTGCTTATTTTTTCGCGATTTAACCAGTTTCCAGTCATTTTCGGCATTGTTATTGTTTTGTTTACAATTTTTATTTTTTTCTTCTTCTCCATGAGGTCCGGCCCTGGTGGGAGTTCCTTCAACGAAGACGTCATCTGTCAAAAGCGGAGGCGATATGCCATTCGCCGAAATTGAAGCGCTAACTTCAAGCGGCTGCATTTGTGTCGTGCCTCGTTCTTCATCCAGCTCGGCGACAACTATGACGTAATCGGCATCGTCGCTGCAAGGACCTCTTGCGGCGGATGTTTCACCTTCTTGATCCTCGTCGGGCAATATGGTGGATTTGACTCTACTGCACTTGTTTGCTGTTTTTGGTATGGGTCTTTGTTTACCTTTTTTATCAATGCCAATTTCCACGATTTCCATGGAATTCTCCAATGTTTTGAGCTTCTCTCTCAACAAAGCACAGTTTTCTTCCAGGATTTTGTTCTTGCTTACCATTTCCTTAATCAATCTCTTCAGGTAAGAATTCTCCGAATCATCGTTGTCGTCGACGTCGGTAATGGCGACTTGTTGATCCTTTTCACAGCAATCAAGCCGTGTTTCGTCAATAAACCTGAGTTTATCGTTCCAATCACGTGTGGCACACGATCTATGATATGCTTTTCCACAATTTACGCATATGAAACTACCGAACGATTTTGTTTTGCAGCAAAAATAGTACGTTTTAGTATCAGACTCACTTTTGCGTGCCTTTTTACTTGGCGCCATCTTGAGAATTATAGATCAACACATAAGAAGCTCGCCAAATTTTATGCTCTTGAAAAGGAGGAGGCAGCATGTAAGTCACAAATTAATTCATTATACAAGGATGTTTCTGATTATCTGTCTTTGAATAAAGAGATGATATGCTCCATAAGGGTTTTGGAAACTGAAAAAGAAAACTTACTGTTACAGCTTAATCGCCCAGCAAACGAACAACAGGTTTCTCAAATAAACCCCACAAACTGTCATTATGGAAATAGTTCATCCCAGCTAGATCCGCCAACTTCAACTTCAACTAACCAAAGAGGCAAAATTCTATTCCTATGTGACCAACGTGGTAGGGCTCTGTACAACAAAATGCAGTATAGTTCATTACTTAAAGACTATAATCTGCAGTGTCTCATTAAACCTGGGGGCACCTATCGAAATGTGTTGGGATCCACAGAGTCTTTAGTCAAAGATTTTGGGTTGGATGACTATGTCATTGTGATGGGAGGTACAAATGATTTACAAAATGATAGCATTCCAAAAATCAAGGACATTTGGAATGTACTAAAATGCTCTACCCAAACTAATTTTATATTTCTTTCGACACCCACTTTTGGTAATGCTAAGTATTTTGAGTATAATCTTAGGGTTCTTGGATTTAATTCGATGTTAAATAGGTTATTTGTTCGTGTTAATAGTGTCACGGAGTCCTCCTTTCTATTTTTGAACACTGTAGGGATGTTAAATGGGTCGATGAAGTGTTCGGATATTGTAAGACGAATCTCTGACCAGCTAACATCTAGAGTAAACTCTCAAACACTTATATTTATTAAGCCTTTAGATAGTTTAGATACACTAAATATTTAATCTTGCCCTTCCAGGGATGATACCAGTAATAAAAGAAGTTTTACTTTGGGATTGGCCGAGACACTTGCCGAGCCTTGCAATGATGAGCGGGACAGTGCTGGCAGCCTCGCTGAGAGTTTTTTTTATCTCAAGGAATAATTCTAAACAAAATAACATAGAACTTGTTGATGTCCGGTCGAATATAAGAATCTTATCATTTAATGTATGTAGTGTTAGGAACAAGACAACGGAATTCTCTGTGTTTCTTGGTGATTCCTTGGACAATCCTGAAATTGTATGTCTGACTGAGCATCATCTTACTTCTGCGGAAACTATTGTTTTGGATGGATATGCTGTTATTTCTTGCTTTAGTAGAGTTAATTTTAAGTGCGGTGGCTCTGTATTATTGGCTAGGGAAGGATTAGTGTGCTCAAAGTTTGATAAATTTGATTATTTGGGCCAGGAGAGGGAAATCGGCTGTGGGTTTTTGCGAGCTTGCAACTTATATCTTATAAACATCTATAGGTCCCCCTCAGGCAGTACAGACCTATTTTTTGAAAGGTTGTTTGAGGTTCTAAACTTGCTACACAAGAAATGTAAAGCTGTGTTGGTGGGAGATTTTAATATAGACAGCAGTCACGATTCGCAACTTTTCAATAGCTTGAAACACATGTTCTTATCTTTTAACCTAAATCTGCATGTTTCTTCATTTACTCGCATAACGAAACACAGTGCCACAGCTATTGATTACTTCTGCTCAAACTTTGCTAAGGATAGGGTAAATTTAGATTGTCTTCACGCTGGACTGAGTGACCATGAGGCTTTGCTGGCTACAATACCTTTAATTGAGGCATCGGGGGCTCCTGTTTCTAAATTTTTAAATGTCAGAAACTTTTCGGGGAGAAACGTTGGAAGGTTTTCAGACGGCTTGGGGTCGTGCTCCTGGAACGATGTAACTAACAGCTGCACCCTTTAAAGAAAAATTTAGACTTTTCTATGATAGAATAACTCATCATTTCAAATTGGCTTTTCCATACAAAAGAGTCACCAAAAAACGAAAAGAATTTATCACGCCAGCAATCAGAGTATCTTTTAATTTTAAGACTCTGTAAATTGTACAGCTGTATGCTTTTCAATAAACTTTTGACTTTTGACTTTTTTTTTGAACTTCTATTTAAATTGAAAGCATAAAAATATGTCTAGAGCACAATACATTTTTCCTAGAAATTATAACCGTTAAACTATCAAAGAGTTCCGCCTTAACTGACAGTTCGGCGAAGTCAGCCACAAATAATTTCCAAGAAAATATAACTAGCATAAAAACCTTTGTCAGTTTCCAATCGAATCGATTAATTCTCACCGATCTGTTAATCGAAATTCACCCTTTCCACTCTAATAATATACTAACGGATTATCTAGAACGACCCACTTGCAAACATGGCCTCTAGAATGATCCAATCACAGGAAGAGTTTACCCCACTTAGTTCATACGCTCAGCCATCGCAACTCTGACCTCATCCCTTAACAAAAGTCAGTCTTTAAGTTACCTTTAATAGACTCGCTGTGTTCACGAGGCTATCGTCCCTCAACTTACGTTCGGCTAAGGCCAATTTCTGTATTTACCATTTCGGCTCTGCCATGCCAGTTCTAATTACGTTCAGCTTAATGCTATTTTTTCGGTATATTTACTATTTCGGCCCTAGCCATTCTTATTTACCCTCGGCTTAGAGCCAATTTGTTGCTCTTAAGTCTTTCGGCTTAGACAATTCGATATTATATATCTCCTGTTCCAAGAACACAATTCATGCGAGATTAATTCTCCAATAAAGCCAAGATTTCCCTTGCAACAATTAGAACTTATCTTTCACACAACTGTGTAAATTGTTCCTGTTTGGTATAGATAGAAATAACATGTCCAATGTCCTGTCCTAAGATGTACTTTTAATCACATATTTTTGTTGTAATAAATTAAATAGGTAAAGGCAAATTTGAGCCTATTATTACATCTGGTCCTTCGACGAAGAAAAAGAAGTTTGAGAAAAGCAGTTCCATTAATTCTAATTGGATTGCGAATCGAACCTCGCAAATCTAATAATAAGAAATCAGGTAGATTGTATATTAGTTAATAAGAGACAACAAAGCAGCTGCATTTCAATGAAGACTTATCCTGGGACAGTCCTGGAATTAGACCACAAGAAAGTGTGAAGCTGAAAAAAGCTAAAATATAACAAATCCAGTAAATATGATATAAAAAAATTGAACGAGCCCACAGTGAAACGTCTAAACGAAGTAAATAGGATTAACCCTGGCACTGAAAATACTGAAAGACGAATTGATAAACTAAAGAATCAAATAGAGACCATTTTCAAAAACTAAACGATAATAAAAGAAAATCACCGATGACAATATTATAGAAAGAAGGAAAGAAAATAAAAAAAAAACATCAATTTATGTATCAACATAAAGATAAAGGAAGCAAAAGAAAAAGAAACAAGAGATAAATGTGATGAAATATAAATCTTAGAGCATAAACATGGCGGTTTAAATGTTCACCGCAAAATAACTTTTTAAAGGCAACAAATGAGAACTTGAACAAATGATAAAACTTGTCAAGACATTATGACAGAAGTGGTAGAAACCGCATTAAATAAATGAATGAAAATAAAGCAGCCGGTAAGACATGATAGAAGGGGTAGAAATCGCATTAAATTAATGAATGGAAATAAAGCAGCAGGAACTGACAAAATAGAAGCAGACTTTCTAGAACTCTTTGATGAAGAAATTGTGCTATAGTACCTACTCACCAAAACTTACACCCGTGCATGGCAAAATTACTTATAACTGGTTTAAATGAGAGTGTTCAACTGCCCAAATAAACAAGGAAAACAATGTTATTACGGAACAATAAACATGAAATTTTGTCTGATGATAATACACCGGATACAAGGATACAATATCTTTGCGAAGAACAAATATTACAAGCATATTTTGGCTTCAGAAATGTGGTTGGCACACGAGAAGCTGTAAATTGCTACATCTTTACCTGTTTTGTGGACCATCCAAAGGCAACGATTAACTCTATCAAAAGATAGAGTTCATCGTCAAAAGCTGCTAGTCTTATTATCAACTTGCATTGGAGTCAGTCGACAACATAAGATTGGAGGGAAAATTTCAGATCTACGTATAGATTTTTAGAGAAGCCCTTTAGGATTTTTTTTTGGTAAGGTGGAGAAATTTTGTTTTACGGACACCTTCGTCGGTATGGAGGAGAGGTAGTGTAGGACTCTTCCGAAGAAACTAGACACTAAAACTCCTCTGTTGCAGTGGGAGCTTGACCGTTCTCTCCTACTTTATCCATTTACGGGAGGTAGCCTGTCTAATCTGAACCTATGTTCTTTAAGCTCGAAGCGCCTTTCTAATTGGGCTTGTTGAGTTGATCCTCGATGTCGTCCAACTTCCACAGCGATGATGCATGAGATATTGCAGAAGTTATTCAACTAGGATTCGGGACTAACTCAAACTAACCCTAACCCAGTTGTTCGACCAAGTAATAGCTTATGTGGCTCCTCTCTCGACCAATTGATTGTCAGTCTTGATGTTCTAGTGACGTTCTCTCCTATTGCGGTTATATCCACCTCTTGTGTCTTGCCACTAGTGCCTCCGAGTGTTCCCTAACCTATCAGGAATTTACTTTTCAACGCCACCGCTAAACGAACCTTTTCATTACCAACACCGATAGTGTCGTGATTTAGTGTCCCAACCTCATTCGTACTCCATAGGTATTACGCTGCTTCCTGGTACTCAGTCTCGGTATCGCGCTACTTCCTTTTACGCATTTTCGCCGCCAAGGTCTTCGGTGTTTTCTCCACTTCACGCGTCGGGACAGCGACGACTTCCGGTCAAGTCGGATTTCGATTTCTACTTTCGCGGCACTACTCGACGCAGCCCCTAGAGGAAGAAAAATTAGAAGTTTTGTCGAATGAAGAAATATAAATAATATCAGATATGCCAACGATACGGGCATATTTCCAAAATACAAAAAAGCACTTCAATGAATGAACGAATGAATGAATGATGATGATCGAGGGGTGTGTTAACGCACTGCGATCTATGTGTACCATGGTGCTTCTGATGATATGATTATCACTTCATCCAGCTTCAGTGTTTTGATAAAAGCAATTAGTCTGGATGGTATTATGGATGAAAGTTCCTATTAGACGATTCAGCACTCGAAGCAGGCCATTCGCCTGTTCGCGACCGCCTCGCACACCGTGAGAAGGTGTTTCATCCCCAGGGTTTCCTCCCCCTCCTCAAAGAACCGGCAACTGTTCTCGTTTTCAATTTTTTTTCTCTCCAAGTGTCGGGGATTATTTTTACTCAGTGTTATAAGGTGTTTGGATCTTACTGAGTGAGGGGTCCCTAGAATCACCTTTGATTGCCTTAACCTTGGAAGGCGTTCCCATAGACTGATCCATTTGGTTCGCTCTTTTTTCCTAAATTCTCCCTTGCAGGTGTGCGTCCCTATTCCACAGAATGGCTCCGGTCCTAAAAGCGGAGTTTGTGTTCCTGCTTTTGCCAATGGGTCTGCTTTGTCATTGCCTTCTATCCCAGCGTGTTCTGGTATCCATTGAAGGGATAATTTGCTATTCTTGCCTAGTTCATTTAGCCAGTCTAGGCGTTCCCATAACATTCTGCAGCTGATTGTTGTTAAGCTCACGCTTTGATGGCTGCTTGACTATCTGAGAAGATGACAATCTCTTTCTTCATTATAGTTTCTCTCGAGGTTGAACTGTGCGCATGTTCCTATGGCGTTAATTTTCACCTGAAATATGTCCGGGTGTTTTCCCATTGCTTCGGAGAATTTGGTTCCTGTCCAAATACTCTGGCTCCGGTTTCTTGCCCCGCCTGTATATCATTTTATGGCACTTTGCTGCGATGTGAGAATGCGGGTGGTGTTCTTTTTCCATTCTTCTCTACGACTTACCATGACAGTGAAATATTTTTCAAAATTGTATCTTTTGACTATATCGTCCCTGGGGAGCCCAAGAAGTGGCATATGCTTTGTCAGGGATGTTAACTCACTTTTTCTAAGCCATCCCCTTTCGCCCGCTCTCTCTCTTGTGATTATAGTCATTGCTTGTCTAGCTGCTCCCTCTACAATAATGTGAAGAGGTGCGAGGCCCACAATTGCCTCGATTGCTGCTGTTATACTATCATACCTCATAGGAAAAGTGACTGAGAACAGTTAACAATGTGCTGTCTCAACCTAGTTTCTCTTAGTCAATATTCCTGGGACTGATTCCAAGAAGGGTGCTTTAAGTAAGGAACAATTTAATAACTCGGTGGGTTTGCCTTCGCGTTATTAAAGAAGAATATTTATGAAAATATTATGAAAATGAAATAGCGCGTCATTTTATTATACTACTTGATATATTACCATATCAAATCCATAGACCTTTGGCTATATCGAATTTATATAGAGTGTACAAGAAGTGAAGTTGAAATGCCATTATAAGTATGGAACATAGACAGTTCAATAAGATATTTGGTGAATGATATAGTCTACAAAGTCATTAAAATATAAATATGTCTACAACACGATTACTTACTCATAGTTCACATTAAACTTATCACATATCATATCCCTTTCAAAGTTAACGCTAATTTATAGTTGCTCTTTTTATTTGTGTTACCTCTGTTGGCTTAATTACTCTGCAACCTTTTACTTGTACTATTTTGTAAGACTTTATCTTAAATGAGTGGACTAATATGAGATTCGCGATTATGGCGCTATGGCAATATGTACTATAACTATATATACCTTTAGCCGATTTAAAACTTTACTTCAATTTTCTATCACTTATTCACTTATTTACTTTCAATTCGACAAAAATAGATCTAACTGATTTACAGTTTAACTGAGACAACTGAGAAATAGTTCTTTCGACTTGAATTAGATTGGTATACTTTTTAACTTGCACTTTATTGTATTATATGAACTGGCAGAACCTTACTGAATTTTTCACTCATATTTTACACTAAATTTATCACTAATTATATCTCTTTCGAATATTCTCTTAATTATAATTGCTGTTTTTTACTTGCATCACCTTTGTTGGTTTAATTACTCTGCAATCTTTTACATCTACTATTTCATATTACTCTTACCTTAAATGGCTGAACTAATATGAGAATCGCGACTATGGCGCTATAGCAACATAGAATATAATTATATACCTCTTCAACATATTTATCAACTTTACTTGAATTTACTGTCACTTATCACTTACTTTCTTTAAATTCGGCAAAATAGGTCTAACTGATTTACTGCTTAATTTTAGCTACCAAGAAAGAGTTCTTTACAGTTGAATTATTCTATTCTGCTTTTTAAATAATTGCACTTTACCGTATTATATAAACCGGCGGAACCTAATTGCATTTTTAGTGGAGAATTTCTTGCAGTGCAATTGTGCTCGCGGTGAACGTCTCTCGTAGGATTTTTCTATGTCGAACTTTACCTCCAAGTCTCTGTTATTGGATTGGGTTAATGTATTTGTAAGATTCCTCTCATTATTGTTGGGGCAGTATTTGATTCCTTTCAAGAGTCTAGGTGAGTCAAAAATGGTACCCGAAAGAGGTGGTCCAATAGACGGAGTTTTTCTATCTACATGATGGCTACCCGTCATTGACTTTAGATACGCATTAGAAAGTATACTTTTAAGGCAGATCTCTGGATATGGGCAACGTCAGCTATTATAATCTAGGCGATCCTTCCAGGAATGCTAGTACCATGAAAACGTTCTTACCTATGACATTAGCTCTAAGTATATTCAGTAGAGTTTACGTTCAATACATGCTGAACGGAGATAGATTGATATATCTACTATATTGACTCTTAGAACGAATATTCCACTGTTACAGCGCCATAGAATAAAATAAATTTATGTAGAATAGGTAAAAGCGTATTATTAAACAATGATGATAAAAGTGGTCTGGACCTTAACATCAACAAAACAAATGTAAAGGCCTTAAGCAAAATCGCCATCAAGCAACTCGGCTAATAATAATTAAACAAAAACAAGTAGAATATGTCAACAAATAATATTCTTATTCGTATTCCTCATATCATTTTTTGCCAATGGCAACATGTAAAAAATTAGAGGTCTTCGGGATGTGGCTGTATCGGAACATGCTGAGAGTCTCATTGATATATAGAGTAACAAATATTGAATGTCTGCATAAAATGAAAAAAAAAACAATGACATTCTTAATATCGTAAAAACAAGAACACTCCAGTATATTGGTCACATCATGGAGAATGAGAAATATATCATATATTTCAGAAGAAGAGGTTCATGCATAGAGTAACAAATATTGAATGTCTGCATAAAATGAAAAAAAAACAAGGAAATTCTTAATATAATAAAAACAAGAAAACTTCAGTATATTGATCACATCATGGGGAACGAGATATGATACACTTCAGAAGAAGAGGTTCAGGCATATGAAGGATATTATTCTTTAAAAAAAAACATAGAACATGGTGTCCTATGGTTACTATTAAAGTCCGGATTTATAAGCATATTGCTTATGATAAATAATAAAAGCTGATGAAATTTGTTCACAAATATGGCCAAAACATGAAAAAATACATCATCTGACAAAAAATGTTTATGCTTTTTTCCTTTTATTAACGTTTTGTGCTTTTTTCAATCTGTCGTGCATATTTGATTCTTTTCTACGTATATTTTAAAGAAATTGCACAAAAAAGTCATCCAAAACACCCCCTTAAAAGCGAGCCACGGCATCCCCGATTTACTTCCAGGTAGCCCCCCACCTGGTACATCTACCGTGAAAATATAGACCCTGCAGGTCCTTATACCGGAACCTACCGATTAAAAACCGCGCAGGCGCCTATTTGCCGGATAGGTTCCACGGATTTAGGTGCCGATCTGGGGTTATATTTCAAGGGACGAAACAAAACGATTCAAGTTTGAAAATTTTCGATATCGAAAATAATCGATTATTTTCGGCTCCTACCGCGGAATCTATCGGCGATAGGTTCCCGTCAAGGTCGGATTCGAACTGGGCGTCGTCGAAAACCCCCAACCCGAATTTTAACCCTCCAGGTCGAACGACACCAAGAGTCCCTATTTAGGAGCCCCTAGGAGACTTAGCGACTTAAAATTTTAGGTGGGGGTTCGGACCGATGCCCTCCATCCCCCTGTCGAATATGAACTCGCTGGCTGGAAATTTAGGTAAAAAAAAGCCGGTAGGAGCCGAATTTCCGGTAGGCTCCAAATACGAAAAAAAAAACGTCTCCTAAATATAAAAAGCCCTACGGAAGCGTTTTTCTTCCAAATAATATTTAGGGGTCGAAAACCACGATTTTCCACCTTTGGAGGCGAGCGTTCTCGAAATAGGAGCCGCGTATAGAAAATTGCGCGGAGTACTTTTTTTAAGTCTGATCCGTATGGGGCACATTTTTTGGGTCTCGTTGCGTAAAAAACATGTTTCAACCTCGTCCGGCTCCTCCACGGGATCACCTCACCCCCTAAATAGGGGCCCCTATGTCCTTAATTTTTTTTTTCGTTTAAAAAGTACCCCAATCTACTGTCGTCCATTTCCACCGATTAAATCGATTTTTTTTTATCGCGGAGCCTCCCCCAGTTTTTTATGTCCAAATTCGTTTTCCACGACCCCGAAAACCCCCGAGTCCCAATTTTCGCCTAAATCTGAGCTGCCTCGTGTTCGGTCTAGTACCAGCTCACGTTCCCTATTGACGGGAAGCAAACAAGTTCTTGCAGAACGAAGTTACATATTAAAACATAAGCTATGTTCATATTATATTCAATATAAAATGTTTACTTTACGCAAAAATAAATATAACTTCTTTAAAATTATATGCTTTTTTGATGCTTTTTTTGTTATTTACCCTGCTTTTTTCTGTAAAATTGTTGTGCATTTTAAGAGCTTTATTTGCATTTTTTTATGTCTATAAATCCGAACTTTAGTTACTATACTTAAACGTTATTTCATTTAAACTAACAGTACTAATATTTAGACAGTAAGATTTCTTATGAAAACAAGCGGTATTATTAACATCCATATTTTTGTTTGCCATAATTCAGCAATGACGTTTGATAAACGACGCGGCGTATCGTAAATTATGGAAATAGAGAAATTGATCTACTTTTTATGCCTGCTTGTAGCGAATCGTTAACAAGACAGAGAGGCAAGATATCGCAATTTCTCAAACGACCCTACTACTAGCAAACCGTACATTCGGGTTCTCGTAAATCTTTGCTTGAATGCGCTTCAGATAATTGGACAAGAACGTTTCGAATTTATATGTCTACAACTCGAAGATCTACGGCTTATTTTAGTAAATATAAGCATGTATTCTTCTATGTAATCATTTGATAATTTAATATTAAAGGATTGTTATCGATAATATTTAAATTATATGGATTAATTAAAGTGGTAATTAAGATGACCTACATATACACACTACACTTTTGAAATATGAAACTCTCTTTATTTTCATTTTTACTCGTGCTTAAATCAACAAATACCTGGAGCTTGCTGTCTCTAAAGTTGCATTTGAAAAATAAAAATCTCTAAATGTGGAAATAATTATTTGCATCCTAGTATACGGATTATTTTCATGTCGGCACTGAAATTCTTAAAGAAAAACTATATCTAAAATTATTATTGCAAATAAAATATTTCTATCGCAGTTAACAACTGTTAGGCTGCCAGGAGTGAGTGATAATATTATGAATCAAATTATCACAATGAAAGGCTAAAAGATTTTGGTCAGATCTTGAACAAATTTAAAAGTCAATAAATAATGCCAGACAAGAATAATTATGATTGGAGACTTGGCTTGGGATACCGATTGGCACAGTTTGGTTATTCTAAATATTTTCTTCAAACTTCTTAGACAAAATTTTTATATTTGTAAATCGTATGGAAATAGAAGGATGGTCAGGATTCTTATTGACTTATCACAAAAAGCTGTTTAAAATCGTAGCAAACACTTATCTCGGGTTCCATTGAGTCAGACTATTACGCAATTGTAATCCAAATACAAACCGACGAACGCTTAATAAACAATACCTCGCATTTCCAAATAAACAATTTTACAGGAGAGACAAAAACTTACTGGATTATACAAATTAATGCCGATTTTGCACAGGACAATTTAAAATAATTTTTTCGTTAAGTTAAATAATGTCTTCTTTTTGTTAAGGTAAATCTTTTAAAAAATACAAACAACTGCTCTTTCTATTTAAAGTGGACATACGTGGTATTGTCTAGTTATATATAGCAGAACGTGCATATAAGAGGTATTGTATTTTATGAAGAGGAATCAATTAATTTTCACTAATTCGTTTATTAAAGTACAAACATATACATTTAATACTTATTCTACAAAAAAAATGGTAAACGACTTAAAATGAGTCAGTGACTACTGATGAGGTGGGTTATCATAGAACTGGTGACCTTCTTTAGGTAAAGCCTCCTCAAGTTGCTGTAGATGTCGTTTTTCTTATCTTGATTGACTCTTTGTATAATTTAGGTGGTTTGTAATGTTCCTTCTCTTGAAAACTTTTCATTCGTTTAAGTAATTCCTTGTAATCTTCAGAAAAATTACACATACATATTTTTTCTCTCTGGCAGATATCTAAGACACCTAATCTCGTTTACCTTTTGTAAACCGAGACTAATGGATGAACACATCGCTTAAAATTATAATTTTAAATAAAATCCAATGAAAGGTACTTAATCTCGTATTGTCGTGGCTTTTGACGTGCCTCCTGGGATACAGCAGCCTAATCAGTTGGCAGATAAATAACTCGGTTGTTTAGCTTATTCTCAATTACTGCATGTACGGAATCGCATTCCATCTGTGTACGTCCACGTTCAAGATAATTTTGTTCCATTGTAGCATCATTAACAATATAAAATTTTAGAAGGGTACTTGCTATGATGTAATTTCTATTTTGGTAAGTGCACCCATCAGTCCAAATTATAATGGGCTTAACACAATTTCTCTACGTTTGAAGACGGTCAATGAGACAACTCGCAAACACTTTTTTCTTATTAATTTCAAAAAAACGAAAGAATTTTAATTAGAGCGAATCTAACATCAGAAAGTAATGTATACAATACCCAGCTCTGGGTATAGAGTTCGTGAGCGCCACCAGTTCTGCAGGTAAACTGGAAAAGCTCCGGTGGTGTTATGCGGGGTTATTAGGCACGTTTTATTAAACAAGAAAACACAATCTTAATTTACGGTTCGATCTATTGGCCTCTAGGTTTTTTTTTTTAAATTTAAATCAGCAACAATCTTACAGTGAAACTTAAAAACAAACGAATGGCTACAAAAAAATATTAGGTAATTAATGCTGATTGTACAATATGATGACTGTACTGAGACCAATTTTGTTGCTAAACTCGGTACTGCATGCCTTACACCTAAAACTCTAAGCACTACTATCCGAAGTGATCACTTTGGTTTACTTAAAATTAATACCGATATGTAAATCGAAATGTATGAATTAATAGCGGCACCAATAATAAAAGCAATACCAATGCCACAATAAATAATTTTATCAATAGGCCGGAAAATAAAAGAATTAATAAAATCAATATAAGCTATCTTAAAGCTCGGCCATCAAGGCTGAGTTAATAATAAAATAAGGTGAACGATACCCCTGTAGATCGGTCCGACGGTCGTCGAGAGCTGAAAAGGGTGCAAGCTCAGCAGTTGAGGTCGAAGTGACTCTGTCCTAAGGCAAGAGTGAGACTTCTCGGCTCGAAGGCATAATGGCCCCAGTACTAAAATCGGTTGTAAAACCCCTGTAATGGCTTCTGGCTCCGGTAGTGGAACCCTGTAATAACCCAATACTAATTAGACCGCACCCCTACATAAATGTAGCAATTATAGCTCCCTGGTGTATATATTTTATATAAAACAAATTACCCCAAAAACTATCAATGATTTTCAGTAATCAGCAAATAAAAAGAAATAGGTATGAACCACCCCTAAATAATATAAACTTCTCCATATGGTAAAAATTAAGTTACATTAAGGAAAAAGTTCAGATATGATAAAAGGAAGAAGGTAAAATATCCTATGGAATGCAATGCAACTGGTGGTCGATTAAAATAAAATTAACATAGATAAAAGAAATTAAATCATTAAATTAGACAAAAATAACCTTTAGCAATATTTACTTCTCTCGAGTTGGAGGGTTTCCTGGAGAATCATATGCCAGCAGGCAGTAAAAAAAAATACAGAATAATCTTGCCTTGTGCAGTATTAAAATCCCTATAAATCGGTCGTTACAAAACACAATGTAGGGACTCAACCCAATATCCCCCAGAAGTGTGGTATAAAACGCAATACTAAAAGCTGAGTCACCTACAACTACACTTCAGCAAAACACTTCCTCTCATCTTAGTAGGAATTTTTAGAAGAACGAGATCATCAGTTTCAATCAGTTTGCATCTGCAACTTCCAAGGAATTTAGAGGTAAAAAACGTCAGTGAAGGAAAAAGAATCGTAGTGCCATGAGCCCCTATCGAAATGAAGAAATAGTCGATACGAGAAATACTTCTAAGATAATAAACGAGAACTAATCATTGTAGAATGACTGCGGAAGCAACAACTAATGCGCTAAATTAAAATTTTCAATAAATAATAGGAAATATTCCTTAACGAAATCATAAATCCTCACAAATCCCAATCGACCGCAACAATTATAAAAAATAGTCCAATATTCAAGGCTACCAATCGAAAATTTCAAAACTTACTACTTGAAAAGATAGATATAAAGTAGAGATTCAAAATCTCGAAGTCCACCACTGTCGGTAACAAGGTGGAACACCAAAATAACCTCAAAATCCAGTAAAACATAAGAAAGGGAAACAACATTAACGTTTGGCAGAAAATTAGGGAAAAATAAGGGAAACCGCGGGGAAATTTGTGAGGGATACGATCTAAATCCCTAGAGCACTATTGGAAGAAACATCAATGAGCAATCTATGCAGAAATAAATAAGTCTTAGAAGAAAATAAGCAATAGGTACCAGTTTTTACTATTGAAGAGAAAGAAAAATGTAATAACTGACAATTATTCGCTAATTAACACGTAACTAATAAATCATCAGGATCCCTTTCTGCAAAGCAAATCAGTGACCCCAACAAGTCAAAGCCATATCAGCCTGAGATTCGAAGTGAAATATTCAAACCAAAAGTAGTATATGAATTTGACCAATCTAACGAGGATCAAAGGTAGGTTATTAACTTAGTTCTTAAATACTGAACTGCTGGTAAGCATAATTACTGTAATATCACTATGCAAAGTTAAACTAATAACACAATAACTTTTTTTAGTTGCTTGATAAACCTAAGCGAGCCAATAGATTATCCACTAAAATAAAGACAGTCACGAAGTGCTGGAGGAGAACATAAAAAATGGATGATGACTTATGGCCACAACAGTGTTATAAAAGCTAATAAATATTATGTATTATTAATCGTATTGTTACGGCTAGCCTATACAACCATCCGAACGTTTTTGTGCTACCCTATAAAACTAGCCGCCGCCGTGCCGCTCGCTTCCCTGTCTGTATGACTCATCGCCCGGCCGGTCGCGAAGTTTCAGGATCGCTGGAATT
>MU185226.1:10169-25250 GCA_016904865.1 Pissodes strobi | reverse complement strand
TTTGTCTCCGCCCCGAATAGCACAATAACTATTAAAATATGGGAAAAATTCTCGGATAAAAAATTATACAAAAAATTAGTTATAAATTAGGCTTGGAACTCTGTCATCCTCCGCAATTGACAGCTCATGTCACGCACGATTATAGTTTTTTAGTAATATATGATGTCCACTGCAAATCAGTGACATACTACACATCATAGGATGGAAATTCAACTGGAAATAGTGGGAAAGTAGCATATTCAAATCTAGAAAGATACTGAAATACATAGAAAATACTTGAATCGAAATATAAAAAATTACAGAGAATAAATGACAACAACTGTCAAATCGATTGGTATCAATCATTCCAGATCATTCGGTCGATCAGTCATCCGTACTTCGTGCTGCTTAAACATCGATAGTAAATCAACTATCGGAACAATCGATAGTTTTATAAAGAGCTATCGATAGTCGAAACAATTTTTTCCAAGGCAGGTGATATCATGACGAAGAAAAGAGATACTTTGTTGTTCATCAATCACAATTATTCAACCGATTTTTATGATCTTTGATTTATTGGATTTGTCTCCGCCCAGAGTAGCAGAATAACTATTAAAATATCAGAAATCGGAAATATACAGTGTGTCCAAAAACTACGCAACCTATGGGAAATTTCTTTATTATAGGTTTCTTAGAAAATGTTATTCTTTATAAAAGTTAATGCTTGAAAAAAAAGTAATTTTTACAATGCTAAATTAAGGATAAGTTATACAGGGTCCTTAAAAACACAAACAATAAGATTTAAAAAAAAATTGGTATATCGGAAAACCTTCTGCAGAAAAAAAAAGTTCCTATTAAGTTATTGCTGAAAAAATTAAGAACAAAATTAAGAAAAAGAGGGGTTTTTCGACAGGTTTTCAATAATTGTCATCGCATCAATGCACTTTTGGAAAAAAATGGTATTTGACTTTTATTTTTGCCTTAATAAGAACTTTATTTTTTTTGCAGAAGGTTTTCCTATATTCCAACATTTTTGTTTTTTAACCTTAATTTTTGTATTTTTTAAGTACCCTGTATAACTCATCCTTAATTTAGCATTGTAAAAATTAATTTTTTTTAGGCATCAACTTTTATCAGGAATAACATTTTCTGAGAAACTAATAATAAAGAAATTTCCCATATGTTGCATACTTTTTTAGACAGACTATATAAAGCATAGTCGGGTTAGTTACACCAAGAACGGCTGAACCGATTTTTATGATCTTTGATTTGTTGGATTTGTCTCAGCCTTAAAACGGAAATCGGATATATTAAAAAAGTCGGATTAGTTAAACCAATTATAACGCAAGAACGGCTGAACCGATTTTTATGATCTTTGATTTATTACATTTGTCTCCACCCCGAATAGCAGAATAACTATTAAAATATCAGAAATATTATGCAGAAAATTAGTTTTTAAATAAACTATGTTGGAACTTCGCCATCTTTCGCAATTGACAGCTCACGTCACGCATACTTATAGCTTTTTTGTAATAATTGATGTCCACTGCAAGTTAGTGACATACTACACATTATAGAATAGAAATTCAATGGAAAAGAGTGAAAAATAGAAAATACTTGAATCGAAATGTAAACAAAAATATAGAGAATTAATGACAACGACTGTCAAATCGATTGGTCTCAATCATTCCAGATCTTATCATCAACTTTTATTGAATTTTTATTTTCTTTATATATATTATCCTAATAAACTATTGAACTTAAAATCCTATAAATTAAGTTTAGCTAAAAGTTAACAACACATTCATTGACTGTTAGGCGGTACGAAGTACGCCGGGTCAGCTAGTAATGTATAAATAAGAATTACTTTCCCGTATATGTACATGAACATGACTACTTTTTGAAAAATATTGTTTAAATCCTAAATAGCAAAGTGAAACACTATGTTAAAACCCTCAGTTTGACAACTTCTCTACAATATTAGGTGAAATATTAATATTCTTCCCAGACTTGCTTACATTTAAAAATAATTTAAGTTGTTCCTACATTATTTAATAAAAAAAATCAATAAAAACACTACACTGAAAAATACTCTGCAAAACAGGCACTATGGTATCTGCTTTAATCCTCAATTTCTGGGTTTTTCTTTAGGAACAAATGAAAAATATAAGAAGTATAAAGTTCCTCAATGTTCAAAGCAACAAAACACAACTATCAACGGTTTTAAATCATCCGAAAATATCACTAAAAAGCTAAAACCACAACGAAAACATAGAAGATGCAATGATAACAATAATAGTGGAACGAAGGCCGTTCATCGCGCAGCAATATCACAGCGACGACGATATGGGTGAGGGGACCGCGAGGCACGGGGCGATAGTAAGTGATCATAACCTCTTATGGGAAGTACTTCTCTAGTTTATTATTCTTGGGAGCAAACTCCAATTTTGTTTCGAAAACATGCTTGTCGGTAACATTCAACTGGCTTGAGATTTTTTTTGAATTGCCCTAAGATTCTTCGCTTTTAGGAAATGCATACAATGTGTATGTATAGTGGATTATAATTCCAATACATTTTATAGCAATTCCTTGGAGTAAATGGACTTAATTCCCAGACTCTCTGATTTTTTTTTGGTTTTCGGGAACTTTCTTTTCGTTATTTGGTAATGCAGGCGTTTCTCTATTTAATTGGCTTGAGTTTGTAACTTTCCCAGAAGAAACGGGGCTGGTTAGAGCTTTTTAAAATGCAATCTTACTTTGTTTTGTAGTTGTTACTGCATGGTGGAAGTTAATTCTGGCCATATAACGTCTCATTATTAGTTATTTTGCCTGGTTGTATCATTCGGGAATCGAAGTTTCATCTGGATTTGACATTTTTGCCTTGCGTGTATCGTGAAAGGCGCATTTATATGACACTATCGACTGACCAACTAGGAATGTGTGCTTCGAACTGCTATGTTATCGATCTATGATTGATGAATATTTGTTTTCAGGGCCGTATGCTGTGTACTAAATTAAAGATTACAAGTACGATCTAGATATGCCTACTAGTGTCGCAGTGCCACGTAGTTGAATAGAAAAAAGTCACGAAACATGAGTCGGTTTGGATCTAGAATGTCGTCATTGCTCGTAGGAATCGGTTGTTGGTAGAATGTATCTATAATTCATCCATGGATGGTTGGAAATAAGTTTTTTTCACAGATGAAACTAGGACTAGCATAACACATCCAGATCGTCGTGAGCAAGTATGGCGAAGACTGGGAGAGAGGTTTGCTACTTGCAATATTTCTGCAAGGACTCGATTTGGCGGTAGCTCTGATAATATGTTCTGGGGTGACATCTGCTTTGACGCTTGCAGATAATTAATTGCTATACGTACGAGATCTATGAATGCTAATTACTATCTTGAGAATATTGTAGTAGAACATGTGATGCATTTCGGCCATTTTGTGAGACCCAATTTCTTCTTTATGCAAAACAACGCTTCACCTCACGTGGTTAGAGAGGCACTCGATTACTCGGTATGACCACCAAAAAGCCCGGACCTAAATCCGATTGAAAATGTATGCGATTCCCAGAAAATAAATGTGAAACGTCATATACCTGCACGTAGAAACTTGAGGGAACTTGAAAATGTAGTTATCGCAGAATGGGAACAAATTCCACAATATTTTATCCAAAATTTAATTAGCAGTAGAGGGGGCAAGTGTTCCAGTTAAACCATTAATTTAGTTCTTTCATCATTTTATAATTTCAACGATTTGGCTATTAGGTTTTAAGAATCATTTTAATTCAAATTTTAGGTAGACATATTGTAGCTAATTCTTTTTCAATGTTTTTTTCTAACTCTTAATGTAACCAATACCCATAAAATATTAAAATTAATTAATTATTATAATATGTTGTTGCATAATTTTTCAGTGTATGACGTTAATAACAGCATTAACTTGTAAATTAAATTATAAAAGAGGCCACGGTAAAAAGGATGGATCTTGAAAACGCAAATAGTGGAAAAGGGTTAAAGCGTTCTGGAAACGTTTGCTCTCATTCACCAAAGCGGTTTACAAGTGACTTGCAGCACTTTTTGAATTTTATTTGCTGCTTAAATGTTAGTATTTTGCACTTACAAAATACTTGTTCCAAAAAGGTCTATTTAAAGTATCTAATCCACATCTACCCACATGCTATGCTAATACCTTTAGTACACCCTTTTACGAAAATGTAATTCTTAAATTTATTACCCGGGCCTATTGTAAATAAATACCTCGCTTTGATTCGATTCTCGCCGGCAGTGTACAATAAATTCCTTTATTCCGGGAAACATATAATACGTTTTCCTTTTCTCGTTGCTATATTACTGACACCTTTTAAGGCAGGAAGTATAAATACATTCACTTTATTTCAGGTCCCAGGTTATACCAAAGAATGGAGCACGTTCACGCCAGATCAGCTGGAAGAAAAAACTGCCCGTCTTGAGCTGACCGGGGTTGGAGGTAGTTGGGAACCATTGCGTATCAAATGCGAAGCATCTCTATTTCGATTATATCGCGCCAAGAGTCTTGAAGTGGAAGTTAAACCTGATACTCCTCAACCTGCGCTAGTACTCCTTCTTGGACCAAGCTCAAAAGGTAATTTCAACTACAGCATTATTATTTAATCTTTTCACTGGGAAAGCTGCTTAAAGACTGAAATTAGGACAAGCGTATAGCGCTCCTACTAAATTTTCGATGTGAAAGCCGTGCATGCGTAGTGGCCTAACGTATCGAAATTTTTCATGTCTTTACGGTCTAGCGAAATTTCTTCAACGCCTCGGTGGTGTAATAGTTAGACCTCCTGCTTGTCATTTGTGCGCCGAAGGTTTGAGTCCCCTCGATCGCGACAGATATTTTGTTTACTTTTTTTAAGGTTATGTTTGTTGAACCTTTTTATCTGTAGGCTAAGCTCAGTACTGAAAAGCTAAGACCCTGAGGGCCTCAGTTTATATACAGTGAGACAGACAATAGCAAAACTAATCAAAAATTCAAATTCAAATTCAAATTCAAAATACTTTTATTTGGCATTGTGTACAATAAACTTTACTTAAACTATTAGTATCAAAAAAAAAATTAAAATAAGAGTACAACAATGACAAAAAGGATCATTCCGCGATTATGCAAACCGATTACACTGGCTCCATAAATGAAGACCAGTGTGGAATAAACCTGAACTTAAAACTAACTTACATTAAGTAATAACTTATACTACTAATAAATGCTAAAGTAGAATGTGAAGTATACGATCCATAATGTAATTGGAGAGCGCAATACATGGAAAACAGAGACATTAGGAAATGAAACCGAAAATTCGACCAAGAAATTACTTAGTAAAAAAAGCAAAAACACAGTACAACAAGTACAGAACAACCGAACACATTATATATCAATTCATCATAATTAACAATCTCATTAAGGTCATTGGAAAAGTATCATTCAAGCATTAGTTTGTGAATCCATTAAATAGGTTTTAATATATGCTCTAAAAACATTAGTTTCTGCAACTTTCATGTTGCTAGGTATATTATTCCATAACGATGTGGCGACAAAAAGAAAAGACTTTCGATAATTTGCCGTTCTATGAGGTGGTATTTGAAAAATATTATTATTTCTAGTGTTATGGCTATGTGTAAAAGGAATAAAAAGTTCTCTTAAGTATGGTGGTTGGCCACTTTTCATTAGCCTATGTATAAGTAAATACATGTGATATTTGCGCCTATTTTTCATACTAAGTATGTTGTTATCGTTTAAAAATGGTGTAATGTGGGTTCGAAAAGGAATATTATAAGAGAATCTCATACATGAGTTTTGTACTTTTTGTATTTTTCTACTGGTATTAGCCGAAAGTGAATCACCATATACCAAATCTGCATAGTCAAACAGGGACAAAATAAGAGAATTACATAGCAAATATTTTGTCTTTGGTATAATGAATTGCTTTAGTTTATACAGATTATGAAGTCTTGCATATGCCGATCCAACCTTCACAGATATATGAGTCTCAAACAGAAGTGAACTATCAAATATAACACCCAAACTCTTTGCCTCTTCCTTGACAGAAATCAAATTATTATCCAACGTGACCGAAAAGTTGTCCAACAAGTGGTTTCTCGTTTGTGAGTTAGAGCTAAAAATAATGATTTGCGTCTTTGAGGAATTTAGTTGGAGGTTGTGATCCCTTGCATAAAGTGAAATGTTCCTTAAATCTAAATTAAGTTGGTCTTGACTAGTAATTAAGTTATCAGTTCTTATTGGCAAATATATTTGGGTGTCATCCGCATATTGCTGCAAAGTTGAGTGACCTACACCCTCTCTCATGTCGGCAACGTACAATGAAAACAACAACGGAGAGAGTACAGATTCCTGTGGAACTCCCATGTTGATATCCACAAGATCCCCCTGACTACATTGATCCCCCTTTACAACTCTCACCCGGCACCGTCTCTGTTGAAAAAAACTATCAAAAAATCTTATTGTCAACTGAGAAAACCCATAAAAAGAAAGTTTAGCTAGTAAGAGTTCATGATCGACCGTATCAAACGCACTGCTGAAGTCTAAAAGCGCGAGTCCTGTAGAAGATTTGCACTCCTCGTTATACCTTATGTTATTGAGAATATTTATGAGACACGTAGACGTGCTGTAGTTCTTTCTAAATCCCGACTGAGAGTTTGGAATTAAGTTTGAAGTGTCTGCATAGGTTGATATTACTTCGTAGAGGTGTTTTTCGATAATTTTGGACACAGTCGGTAGTATACTGATAGGTCTTAGATCTTTGTATTCGAGCGGATTGTTATTTTTAGGAATCGGTTTAATTATGGCATTTTTCCAAATCGACGGATAAACTCCCTCTAAAATGCACGAGTTAATTATATTGGTAAGATAATCAATGCAGTAAGGCAGACAGAGCTCTAAATCATGCTTATAGCGTTGTTATTCTCAGCCAACGCTTATAGTAAATACTTTAAATATAGGTTAGGTATGGCATCAGCTGCATTATAATTTTCACTAAAGGAAGTTGGATTCCATTTCAACCTTGACTAGTAAGAGAGGAAATGGAAAAATTATAGCTTTTCGCGTAACTTGCGCCAACATTTACTGCACATACTTTTGTCAGAGTTACAAGAGTCATTTATGCCAGTCTAAAAGAAAAATTGTAACTAAAATTACGATATTTATCGAAATATTGACAAACAAAATGGATAAATGCTTACCTGTTAAATCAAAATTGGTCAAAAAGGATACTCAAAGAGTCAAAATTGACTGGTTTGATGCTAACCTGAGGGAAATGAGAGAAAAACTTAAAACTCTTAGCCTTCTCAATAGATAAAATCCTATGTTAGTTACTAAGGAAATGGTCAATTCATACAAAAACCAGTACAGGGCTGAATTAACTAAAGCTAAACAAACTGTACATGATAACCACATAAATAATTCCCCAAATAAGTCACAAACTATGTGGAATATCATAAAATCTCAAAGTAACATTTATTCCCCTTCTCAGGAATGTTCTAATCTGAACTGTTAATCATTTAATGATTAGTTTGGAAAACATAGCAGAAAGTATTGTCCAAAACCTGCAATCATCACAACAAACCTTTTCTGACTACCTGGTACAGAATTTCTCTAATATACCAAAATTTAAATTTAAAAATATTACAATCAGTATGATAAAAGAAGAAATATCATCCCTAAAAAAACAAAAACAGCGAAGACTGTTATGAAATAAACTCAAAAATCATTAAACATCTAAAAAATATAATCAGTAAACTATTAACAAATCTTTTTAATGAATGTATCACTATCAACTATTTTGCAAACATCTTAAAAACAGCAAAGGTTATACCTATCTATAGAAATAAAGCTAGTCCGGACAGTGAGGAAAACTATCGTCCAATTAACTTATTGCCGATACTTTCAAAACTTTTGGAATCCCTTATGAAAGATCAAATAAATGAATATTTTGAGCTTAATAACTTATTTACTCAAAGCCAATTTGGATTTCGCAACAAAAAATCTACAACTCTTGCTATTAATAAACTAACAGAATATGTTGCAGATGGCTTCGAAAAAAAATTAGATGCATATGCTTCTTTCTTGGACCTAACGAAGGCATTTGATTGCATTTTACATTCAATATTCTTTAAAAAACTTGATTACTACAACTTTGATCAAGGCAGTCTTGCCTTCGTCGAATCCTATATGAGGGACAGAGAGCAATATGTATTCTTTAATAATATAAAGTCCAAAAGACAAAAAATACAGTATGGTGTCCCACAAGGTTCGGTATTAAGACCTTTGTTGTTCCTTATATACATAAATGTACTTCCCAACACTATCACCCTGCAACACTATCACCCATCTGAACATGAAATAGCTAAAAATATCATAGCTGAAAAGCAAGATAATATGGAGAACTGGTTTGTTGTGAATAAACTTAGTTTAAATAACAGCAAGACACAAAATTTAACTACCTCGCTTAAGTCAACAGAACCCATTTTACCATCGAAAGAGTCAGTAAAGTTCCTCCTTGGCATCCACCTAGACCCTAGATTTAATAAGAAATCTATCCAAAATTGTATCCAAATCAACTCGTTTAACAGCTTATCATGGTTATTTTGGCTCAAATATGTCATATGCAGTGTTGAATTGGGGTCATGCAGCCAAGGCTGAACAGGTTTTTAAAATCCAACGACGATGCGTCTAAGTCATTGCAGGTCTTAAATACAGGGACTGCTGTAGAAACAGTTTTAAAGAACTGAGACTACTAACATTTCCCTGCATCTTTATACTTAATTGTTTGACCTATGTCCAGAAAAATCAATCAAACTATGTAACTCACGATGATGTTCACTCTTTCGTTACTCGAAACAGGCATAATTTGGTTCCCAGCTACCACAGAGTGGAAAGATCGAGGAGGGGTGCAGATTATTATGGGATCAAATTCTTTAATGCACTTCCTACGGAAATTAGAGATCTTGGTGAGGGAGAGTTCAACAATACAATTGGGAAATATTTGCTGCAATATGAATTTTATTCTTTTGAGGAATACCTCACAAGTAACATTGAAATATAATTTTAATAACATGTTAATAACATTTTCAATCTGTTCTACTCTGTCTGTAATAAGATATATTTTGATGTCATGTTTTAGCTTCTATGTAAGATTGTGATTTGTATACATGTCAGTTTTAAATCTTAATGTAATTGTATTCTCTGTTTTATTTGTGGACACTACTAAATTTGTTGAATATTTTATTTTATTGAAATGTGATTTATTTGTAAGTCAGTTATAAGACCAACACACTTGGCAATTGATTTTGATTTAACTTAATAAGTAATATTAGTTACTTTCTTTATATATATTCCTGACTTGTAAAAACACACTGTGTAATATTTACCAATAAACAAAACTAAACTAAAACTAAACTAAACTAAACTAAACCTGTGCACGGCATCCGCGATATGCACGGATATTCTCGTGTCCGTCTCTTCCTGATTGCGAGGGGCAACACTGACCAAATCAATCATACCGCAGTTATTGATTTTGGTTTTGCCCTTTATTGCATAGACTTCTATACCATTGGTTTCAAAAGTAGAAAACCAATGCCGATGGGATCTATTCCCGGCTTCAAATCGATTCATCCGACCCGCTGAAGACGCCATCCTCCTCCACTGTCTCAGGGTTTGTCTACAATCGCAGATTTAGCGTCAACAATTATTCCCAATCCATACCGCTCTATTCTCCAGTAACTGGAACTGCAGAGAGGAAAACGGCCATGAATTCCAATTTGGAGGACAAAATCAAAATCGTCTGAATCGTCCAAAATACTTGTTAAGTATAACTGCAAGGCAACTTCAGCTGTAAAAATATAGGATGTTTTGATCTGTGTAAATGCCCATGCAATGTGGACGCAGATTAGATATATATCTATATAATTATTACCCGAGTATTTACACGTTCCAGCAAAATAGTTCAATTTGCATCCATTTAGCTTCAATTATTAAACATTTTAAACATTTCCATTGACAATGTTTCGTGATATCATAAATTTCATGATAAGGCGTATTAAAATAGTAATTTTGAATAAGAGTTTCATATAAGTCTGCTCACTCTAGCAATAATAATACTTAAATTGTTTTGAATTTAGTGCTTTTTGAGCTTCTCCCACCTTCCCCTACAGAAAACCCCTCCACGGTCGCTTGTGCACAGGAGCACATCCACGCACCTACCCCCCACATCCCCCTGCCACTCACACACATGCGCACTATTCAAGGCAGGCAATGCCAACGTTCTACCAATGCTATCGCTGATGACGCGGTGATTGCGAAAAGTGCGACAACCGTTTTCCTGGTGTTTCACGACGAAATGCTTCATAGAACCAAAACCGATGGGTTTAAGTTCGGATCTACGAAAAATAATGGAGTCGGTAGCCCGTAAAATAAGAAAGTCGAAACCTAAAGTGCATACCATAACATGCTCTAAAAAAAATAGCAACTTCGTTACACTTATCGTACTTGCTTTTTATACTTCGCATCAATTTCGGGAAATTGGACATTTTAGAGTTAAATTCATTCGTAAATTGCTCTCAGCATTCCAATTTGTGTTTTAAAGTTAGGGCGTCTGTTTTCTTGCATTCCGTTGTTCCCAATTTTTTTTCATAATTAGATCGCACAAGATATGTATTTCTATGAAGGAAAAGTTCGCAGCTATTTTTTCTTTTCATCGAATATTTCTGTTTAGAGAAAAATATAAACTGGCAAGGAAAACTATCAAAATAGCTTCGACTGACATAAGAAATTATAATTGAAAAGTATAACTTTCATACATTATTTTTAACTGTAAATGCGCATCTTTTGAAAGATTAACCTGACTAACTCTCTACGTATACGCAATATGAGGATAATCTGCCAAGAAAAATAATACAACTAATTACCACCTATTAATAAACAAGGCCTTAGAGTGATAAATTCCGTGTAGATTTTGAGTAGACTTCGCTTGCCCTAAGCATATTGCGCAAGGCAATTGGATTAGAAAGTGTATTGAGCACAGCTTTCGTATAATCAATAAATATGTTTTAGATCGCAGCTAATATTATTTTAGTAAGTTTAAATTCGTCTCTATCTATGTAATTTTATAACAATGTATATTTACATGTTTTGATCAGTTTTAACGAACCCAATAAATCTCAATCATCGTTGGATAAAAATTGATATTAATTTAATTTTGTTACAGTTTTAAATTCAACTTAAAAAATATATTTCCATCAACTTCGAATAATATTAATGTAGGTACTAGCTTTTATTGAGCATAATTCGTGCTACAGTGCCATTACCATTAGCGGAACATACTGAGCCACTACATCGGTTGCCAATGCATGTCGAATCGAGTGCCAAATAGGTATATTAACTCTATTTGGTATATAATGACATATGTTTCAATAGAATCAGATTATTATGGTAACAACGTTCTATTAAGGGATATTGTTTGCCCAAATAATATCAATTTTAAGCCTTGAAATTGGTTAATAGTTGAACCAATGTGGCGGGCGGTGTAACTCAATTAAATGTTATAGCAAACCATGCATGCAAGCTATTTATTTTTCAAATATTGTATCATTATTTGTCTGCAAGAATATTAACTTTCAGCTAAAATGGTAGAAATGTACTAAACCAAAATAGGTATGTTTTTCGATAAATTCAATTAGCTAAGACAAATTAAGGCCTATATGTACAGTAATCAATTTGTAACATGGCCCAGTTCTCCCCTTTCAGGCGATATTTTCATAAAAAATTGCCCAATCCAGCCTACCGCAGAATTCTAATAGAAACGAAGCGGTTCCAATTACATTAAAGTAGAGGTAAACGGTTTTACCCCAGTGAAATATACCCCAGCTATAAATATTTATTTTTTATTTTCAGGATCTCCGACGGCCTGCGGAGAGCTGTTATACCTACTACTTTTGGAAGTAATAACATGGCTTAATACGACATAGTTAATTTAGATAGGAGGAAGTAAAGGCAGGTAAAATTAATTATATATTACTTGGTGTATTTTCTTTCGAATCAGTTCAACACTAGACTCTAGAACGGATTGAACTAATAAGTTTTGAGACAAACTAAAATATATGATGTACGTCACATTAACTATAAAAATTATTTTGCTTCCAGGTGGGGAAAATGTATAAATGAAATTGATATGGGGTCATCTTTTTTAACAGAATATTACTTACAGGTCTATGGATTTGCATTGACACTTTTAAACAATTAAAACTTAAGTTAAGAAGTTGCACACTAATTATATATATTTTTTTGTTTCCAGGTGGCGAAAAAATATAAATAACATTAATATTATCTGTGATATTATTAAATAGGCTTTTGTAAAATATGTAAATAAAATAAAATGTATAAAAATAAATAAGATTTTAAATTTTGCGTTCAAAAGTATTCAGTGCCTGACCTGACCTAGTTAGTAATGTTTTCGTATAGGAGATTAAGCAATACCTCCTACAGAAAGGCATGACGGCTCACGCGTAAGCCGTAAGCGTCATCAAATCTAATTAAAAGTTATTTACAGACGTATATTTAAATGTGCAATCTCTTGTAAAATTTCACAGTTATGTAGAGATTTTAGATGCAAAAATCTCGAAAAAATTAATAGAAACGTGTTTTTTTTGTAAATTTAACTTTTTTATATATAGTTTGAAACGTAATGCTAATATTCGCTTAAGCCAGGTTATTATGACTGATAATGTTTTTTACCCCTTTTTTTAAATCAAAAATGAAATTGATAGATTAATCGAATACCTACTTGCCTGTATGAATATTAATCGTAATTTTCCGAGCTTGTCATCCGATAACAAAATTGCCCGCCTAAGGGGCATGTGGTTGGGAGGGTTGTAATCCTATCGGAATACAAGCTCGGAAAATTACGATTAATCTGCATACAGGTAAGTAGGTATTCGATTAATCTATCAATTTTCCATCGCTTGTCTTCCGATATGATAACATTGTAGCTGTTTAAAGCTAGATGGCGCAATTTTGCATTATTCTACTGCCAATCCTGAGAATACCACAAAAATCACAATTAAGGCAGCAAAGTCGTTCAATTCAACTCGATTTTAAGTATGACAAAAAAAATCAATGAAAATTCTATCCTATAATTTCCTTAACTACTTAAAAATTAAGGGTACCTATTCTAGATAAATAAACATATTTTATTTAACATATTATTGATATAAAATCAGAGCAAAACAAATATAATAAATTGAACCTTAGGCAACGGAATACTTAAAAGGCTACCTATTAGGGCTAAGATATACCCAAATTTAAAATTGTATTGGCAAATATGTCACTGGGCGTACCTAGAGGTCGAGTATCGAATCTGAAGAAAGTGTCAGAATTATAGGACTCCACCCTGCTATATTCTTAATGACATTTATGTTTACGTCAAACTTAAAGGCTGCTCACGTGCTGGCGTGTCTTACACTAAATCCGGTAAAGACGTTAACGTTCATACCATACCACTGTTTTTTAAAATTAAGTTGATCCACCTACTCAAGGTTTGAGTTATTGCGTGGTGATGTGGGTTTTTGAGAGTTAAGAATAGGGATGTATAATTGGAACGAATGTGCACGGTGACTTTAATGTACTGTTTTATAGAATTTGCGATACCTAATAGGTAATTCTGGTTTTTGAAAATACGGAAAATATGCTAGTTTTTATAGGGAGCCGAAGTTTAAACTTTTTCCGAAATCTTCAATTTTGACTGTAGAGTCTCTATTGTTGTTGATCGTAATTTTGCTTAATGTTTGGATCCGATGTGCTGAACTTAGTGCCATAAGTGTTACTGTTTTCTTTGTTAGTTTATCAAGTGATAGAGATTGTAAAGGGTAAAGTGTTGATAAATAGAGTAATACAGGTTCAACGTTCCATGTAAAATCGTATTTAGATTTAGGGGGCTTTAACTTGTAGCTTCCCTTCAAAAATCTTTTTATTATATTTTAATCCCTATTAGGCGGTGAAACATAAAGTTAAGAGCTGATATATAGGTACTTATCAAGACGTAAGAATCTCCTTTGTTTACTTCGCGAACTAAAAAGTCAAGATAAATGTTTAAATTATAAGTAAAGACATCGTACTTTTGCTGTTACAGAAATTATAATACTTATTAAAAGAAGCGTTGTATGTTAAATGTTAATTAACAATTTGTTTTAACAACAATATTTATAGGTACGCCTATGTTATTACTATTAAGTTAGCAGCAGTTTAGACAATAGGATAACGTTGACAGTGTTGTTGTTAGATATATTTTATATATCGTTGCATTATTATAAATACATAAAGTAAAAATACTAAAAACCGGTTTTTTATCAACACAAGAATAAGTAAAACCAATTCTAAAATCACAACATTGTACTGTTTCCAATTTCCTTTTGAGATGGATGCAAACATTATTGGGATGGCGTGACCGGAAATGTTTCTTTGAAGAAATGCTTCTCAGACAGTTTCATTGCCACCAGAAACATTTCCTTGTATAAGAGATGAGAGTCTCTATAGAGAGTAACCAATTTTTACTCGATTTAAAAGCCAACAGTTTCCCAACTAATAAACTAAGAAACAAGGTATACCAGGGTTGTAATAGTCACGCAGGTACTACCAATATTCCGGTGGCTTCATCCTGTATAATTTTATCTAAAGCATTAAATATCATAGAAAACAAGGGAAAAGCGTAAAAATACTAATCATGCCAAGAAATTGTAAATGCATCGACTGCTCTGGAGGTTGGATCCGAAAACCAGGAAATATATTTATTGCATTTTGCATTAAAATAAGTTGCAAATCCCCTTATTATTTTCTGATATACCTGCTTGTTTAGTTCCTCTTCTGCTTCAACAGAAGTTTGTCTTGATGCCTTATCGGCTTCCTTTTTTCTTTTGAAGCGATATAAGATGCGAAGAATGTTATACGTTTTCTTCACACCAGTCTAAAATTTCAAAGATTATATTGGTTAAGTTGCGATATTTTACGCTTCCCCCATGATTAATGCAGGATATTTCCGTCTTATTATCGA
>MU185226.1:0-10159 GCA_016904865.1 Pissodes strobi | reverse complement strand
AATAGTTAGGTCCTCGACCCTAGGCTTAATCAATTAATAATTTATAAATAGAATATTAATAAGAATTTTTTGTATTGCGAAGCCCTCGGCCTGGACGTATTCTTTTTCTATGCCCTCGGCAAGACGAATTTTTTGCTCGAGTGCTATTCGTACGCAAATATTACAAGGCCCTCGTCTATGTACCTTATTCTCTATTTCTCTCGGTTAGGTAAACGTATGTGCCTTACTGAAAGCCTGCATGAATATGAATTTTTTAAGCCCTCGGCATTTATACAAAGTTTTTAATTATTCTAATTATTTTAAATAGGCTAGTTGTAATTAGTGAGCTTAACGTAAACCTCAATACAACTTATCAACTGTACATTGTATCATTGTACGTATATATTTGTTCGTAAATATTAGGCCATCGGCCTAGTCCTATATAGACAATTTATTAAGACTTACTTGAGGAAATGGACAATATATCTTCCCTTCTTTTCGACATTTTATTTCACAAACACAAGCACAGCAAGATTTTTCAACGTATTTGATGGATACGAAAAACAGAATGAGTAAGCATCGAAGTGCGATAGCAGGCTCGGGTTGAGGATAAAAACTTTATTCTTTAAAAACGTATCGATGGGTATGGTGATTCAGAAACTACAATGTAATCATATCGGAAGACAAGCGATGGAAAATTGCAACTTGCTTACCTTTTTGTACATGCATAAATAATATTTAAGAGGTTCCTGTTAAACAAGGCTGCAAGTCATGAGCTCAGCCCTTAGACGCGCCTGACTCGATTTTTTTAAAGGAAAATGAAATTTCAAGGCAAAAACCTTTGAATATCCAGTTTAACAAAATAGACAAGGGCATCGCCAGCTTGTGAGCTAGGGGGGGGGGGGCAATCCAAAATTTTGACGCTAAAACCAAGGTCGAAATGAAAATTTTAAATATTTGTTAGGTTAATATAATAGATATATTCTAGTGCTTAGACCCCCTCCCGACGCCCATGGTAGGTGGTAACATGCCACTTTCGGTATAAGGGTGTCATAGTGGATAATAGGAATGTCAAATTTGTTAGTGTGTTTTGTCCATTCAAAGGACCCCGCAGTATGTAACGAGAAATTGGTGACAAATTCTTAACAAAGCGTTTCAGAGCCTTTATAATGAGAGGATTAAATATTTTGAGAGCTAATTTAACCTTATACCTTTCTAAAGATGATGTAAAAAAGCTTTTAAACTAAGGGAATACCCATGTTTTATAATTTTGTCTCGCTCTAGTTCATGAAGTTTTTTTGACCACTGTAAACGAAGCACATTTTTTTGGCCTATCTCAAAATCGGGATAGAAAAATTTCTAAGGTTTAGTTAGCAAGTTGTTAAAAATTCGTCTTAATAGATGAACTATGTCAAAAAGGTAAAATAATGGTTTTTCTTGGGCAATAGGATGGGGAAAAACTATACTGAGTTCATTCGGGGGTGAAAAATTACTCATTGCTTTGCTCTTTACTGCAATATTGTCATACTAACTGTACAAAATACTATGTAGCCAATTTCTTCAAAATTTTCTATTATGGTCTATTATAAAAGTATATAAAATTTCTGAATCAAGTTTAGCTACAGGAGATATTTGAATTACTTCTTTAAGGCTTGAGCAAGGCTTGTGAACATAAATGCAGATGATGCTAAAGTATTGCTATTATTTACTGATGGTCCTACAGTGTTCCCTGCCTTACAGTCCAAATAGGGATCAATATGAATTTCATCAAAAAGTAATATAACATATTCAATATTTATCAGTTAAATATTGAAAAATGTTACCAGCATAATATGTTAAAAAAATGTCTTTCATCAATATGGGGATCTGTTAAGAATCTC
Organism: Pissodes strobi; assembly: GCA_016904865.1. Classification (NCBI taxonomy): domain Eukaryota; kingdom Metazoa; phylum Arthropoda; class Insecta; order Coleoptera; family Curculionidae; genus Pissodes; species Pissodes strobi. The sequence continues at coordinate 8,300 of MU185226.1, read as the reverse complement.
CTACAAATAGATTTTGCTGTATTCGGATGAAGTAAAATGATAGGAGCATGATTACGCAAATATTTGTAGGAATGATGGCTTATAATAGACATTCCATTTCAGCCTTTTTGGGGCATAATTACACTAAGTATCACTTATTACAATACTAGCCGAAACCGAGAGAAAAACTTACAATTAAACGCGAACAAAAACTTATAACACTGTGCGGTAATAAGTGGGTATTGGCTGTGAACAAGCTGGCCGAGCGACACACAGTAAGGTACTGCACAAAAGCAACAGGTTTTTAAGTTCGAAATATATGGTTTTACGTATTTACGTACCCTCAATTGCATACTTACGTATACAACGAAATATTAGGTACAAACAAACAAAACAAACAGATAAAATATTTTCATTTTCTTCGATATAAGAAACATATATGGAAAACGTCAATACATGGACGCAATGTGTACTGTGTCAGGTAAGTATATGAAATAATCTCGGAGGCGCAATAACTCTAATTTGTCATTGAAGAAAAAATCCAAAATGCCCCTAACGGAGATTTAGATCCCCAAAGAGGTATCCAGCGATTTACCTTTTCGGCTCTAACTTTGGACCGACTTGTTCAATTTAATGAAGTTTTAATATGTTTATATAGACCAACTATTTCTGACAATTATATAGGAAATTCTAAGGTAAAATTTTATTTTAAGCATTGAACTTGTGGCAATACTTGTATTTCATAAAGTTAAACTCGCATTGTTGAAGTTTTCACTTCACTGTCGTGCAATCTTAAACACACACCTTCTTTTTAATCATTGGACGACTCTGTCATGCTATATCTGACATGTCTGCCAAATAACTCAAATGTAGACAATATTTTCAATAAATAAATCAAGTCGATAAATCATGTTGAATCTTCACAAAAAAATCTTTTGCAGTCAGATTTAAGAAATTAATTATTTTTAAGTCTCATCTAATATTTTAACGTTTGAAATATACTGTTATCTCTGATTATAATTGCTTTAAGTAAACGAATCTCTTCAACACGCGCCTGACAGCATAAAAATTTTAGCAATTTTTAAGGGTCAACGTTCATTACCAATTTTTCATAGTAATTCTGCTACTATGCCGCAATACGGAAATTTTAATGCAAATATTCTGCAACAAGCAAACTTATACAATATAAATCTGCAATGGAAAATGTTTCGTTCAATAAAAGAAAAATACGAAAACGCCAAAGCCAAATTCATTTCACATGATCACTCATACGACGTCAATCCGTAATGGCCTTGAATCGCAACCTGGAAAAGCCGAATTTTTACCAAAGTCGGAGTCCGAATTTGAATAAGCGACAAGTAGCGGTTTAGATTTATTTAAGCATACTAGGACATAATTATGTATATTGATCTTTATGGCAAAGCAAACATAGAATTTTTTAGTCAAATATCAATATAAGTCTATTGTCATTTAATTTTCGAGGGAAATATGCTTTCCACTTGCTAGTGAGCCAGTCAAAAGACTTGAAAGGAAGTACGGATAACCCATTTTGTGGAAAGTTAAACAATATTTATGAAAGATTATTATCTTTTTGTATCTCGTCATTTTTCGACATGCTATAATATTAAAACTCTCATCCAAAATCGTCCTGATACATCGTAATTGTTAACATATTATGTTTATAATGCGAATGTTATTCTTTCCTGCTTTCGTTGCTTAGTAAGTAATTTGTATTGTTGTATAATCTTTTCGGAAACGAATATCTCAAATTCGTCGACAAGCAGTTACCCTTTATCAAAGAAAGTTTGGTCCTTGTATAACGACGATGTAAAACAGATGTGTGACCACACTCGTTGGACCAAAATTTTGTCAGACTGAAATTTTAAATACTTAGGCCATTTGTCTTTAAAAAATGCTCTACATTTGTTTAGATAAAATTAGCTGTTTTCGAAAAAGTTTTTATATGACACGTTATTGAAATAATAAATCAGAATAAAACAATAAAACACCAGTCATTTTTATGCTTCTAATTTATGGACAAGCGCTCGGCAATTGTGTGGAGGCAAAAGGAATTTATTCTGATACAATTCCAGTAAGTAAATACATAATCTAAAAATTTCCGGTAGAGGGGAACTGCAATTCACTTCCAGCACTGCATTCACCGGTAGGTAGAAGTCATTACAATTTCGTCGTCCGGATCGACAATTCGATCTCTGCTCTCTATGGCGAGTGATAGTAAATAATGAAATAAGCCACACAAATAAGCTGCTTCATTTTGTCAAGAAAACCCCATAATATATATAATCCATACTTGGATACATAAGGAAAAATCGCAAATTCTTGCGTGGTTCGCAAAAGTGAAACCTATAGCACGTTACACTGTTGTAGTGCATTTTACTGCAGGTTCCACATCCCATCTTAGTCGCAATCTGGTTCATTTGTTGAAGGATTTATCAGATAAAATTCAAGTTTTTCACAATTATACGTTTTTGGACCAATTGCCATAAAAAAAGACGACTGATTAAAATCAGAAAATGTTGTCTATTTCACCTATTGATTTCAAGAACTTTTTACGGCTGTCAGCAGGAAGTGACGTTGTTATGGTTCAGACTGGGCAGCTCATCTTGTAAGCGGTAGTCTTCGGTGAAGCAGTTTGGTTGGCTGCTAATTTGTCATTGAAGCAAAATTCCAAAAGTGCCCCTTACGGAGTTACAGATACCCAAAGGGTACCCCGGGTTATGATCTCCTGATGGTGCTAACATGGTTAGCGAAGCGTCGAGTGACAAAATTCTGTTATGGTATTGTATATAAAACTCTGTTATAGTACATTTTACTGAAGGTTCCAAACCCCACCTTACTCGCAATATGTTGAAGGAATTATCAGATAAAATTCGAGTTTTTCACAATAGAAAATTACTCGTTTTAGGACCAATTGCCATATAAAACGACTGTTAAAAATCAGAAAACGTTGGCTGTTTTACCTATTGATTTCCAAAGCTTTTTATTCAGGCAATTAAAGTAAACTTACTGCCAGTGTAATTTAAAATATTGCATCAAAGATAAGTACTTAACTAAATTTCATATGCCGCCTAAGATGAAGCGAAATATAAGAAATTACGAATAGCATATAATCGGATTTATCTCGGTTGTTATAGGGATTTCATTTTCTTATAAGATTGCCGGTGAAATTTAGTGCCATCGCAATAAAAGTTCGTGCAACGAATTCGTCAGATTTATCGAAAGTTTTATGGCTAAGTTTATTTACTACCACATCTACTTCTGATCGTTATTCGAAAAAGGATTTATTCTGCCAAGAGACAGACGTAAACACTTCTATAAAAATTATACCCAATAGAAAATTGGTCTCTCCAAAAAGTTTTAAAGTTTAATAAAATTCCCTTTAATAGCACATTTATCATTATGCAGTGGGACGTATAGATATTTTTCAAACGTATTATCTGACATAATACGTTTGAAAAATATCTATACGCTAATTAAAACTTTAATATAAATAGTAGGAAGCGGCATTACGGTATACCTACGTCATGGTGCCATTTAAAAGAATACCATCGAGGCCTGCCCACACGCTTACAGAACATCGGTAACGTCAAAATTTGAATTTTAATTACAACCTAACGCTTGAAGAAGCAATTTTTTTCGTACTAGACAAAGAATTCTAATTTTGTCAAACTTGAACATGCGGTATCCAAAGATAAATTACAACTTCATAGCTATTTTCAGTTTAGCCTTGCGTGACTAATTTCCAATGAAGAAGTTTTATATCCAATCTACAAAGCTTATTAATATAACATGTAGATAATGGAATATAATGGAACGGTGGAAATAGCCTGCTGCTTCTACATTTGATTTGGATTTTCCACGAACACTAGTGAGTAATGAAAACGAATGTGGTATTAATTACGGAACCACTACTCGGTTTAAACCATATTAAAAACCACTAATTAATCGCTGAGAAGTTCAACTATTTATACAGTTCTAAAATATTTAAATGTCAATAACACCCAAACTGGTTGATATTTATCATATATAATATAACAAGACCCTATTTTTTACCGGATAAATGTTGTCTGTATAAACAAAAACGTTGATGCCTAGCAAGAGCACTAACCCAAATAACAGGACAAACATAAAAATCACAAGTGTGGTTCACAGAGTGAACAGAACTGTAATGGTTATTTACAATATTTGTGTTGTAAAGATTCATATTACAACACGAGATGTTAAATTTCAGCGTCAGCCGAGTTTGATAAAACATCGAGTGTAGTAATATGAATTTACAACAAGAATATTGTACAAAATTTTATCTACTTTCATCTATGAATAAAAATATTTGGCAAAAGGCATTTTTAAAAATAAAAATGCACCTGTAAAAATGCACCTGCTATTAAGTTTACTAATCAAGTTTTTATGTTCTCTTTCGCATGGTTACTGTTTCGCATGGTTACTGTCGAAACTTTGTCAAACAAATCCAAAAATATAAAACGCGCTTTTCAAAATGAGCGATTCTGATGGAAGTTTACCCTCTGATATAGAAGCAGCGGCAAACGAAGCGATCTCAAGTTTAGTTCCGACAAAATCCAAGGCGCGGTATGAGTTGGAGTACTAGAAGTTTGAAGATTGGTGGAAAGCTAACAAAATAAAGGAGGTGTCTGAGAAAATCGTTTTGGGTTATTTTTCCGGAAAGCAACGCTCCTAGAAACCATCTACACTATGGACTTACTTCTCAATGTTGAGAACTATGATTTCAGTCAAGAAACATCAAGATATAAGCCGATTTTCTCAACTAATCGCATTTTTGAAAAGAAGTTCAGAGGGTTACAAAGCCAAAAAGTCCAAAGTTTTTACAAAGGAAGACGTATGTAAGTTTCTTAGTACTGCAGATGATGAAACATATTTACTTATGAAGGTTGTTATGATAATCGGCATTTTTGGGGCTTGTCGTCGCGAAGAACTAACTAAGTTAATGTTGGATCATATTGAATACAATGATTTGTATATAAAAATTGTGATTCCATGCTCGAACCAAAATTATCCGAGAATTTGTTATAACAGATGGAAATGTGACAAGTGTCAACTGTTTAAGTATTTTTCGAAAATATGCTAAACTTCGTCCTCTTAATGCAACTCACAGGCGGTTTTTTGTATTCTACAGAAAAGGAAAATCTACCTTCCAGCCTGTCGGAATTAATAGTTTTGTAAGTATACCAAAAAAGATTGCAACAAAACTTGGATTGAAGAATCCCGAAGGATACACTGGACATTGTTTTAGGAGGTCCTCAGCCACCACTCTAGTTGATAGTGGTGCAGATATGAAGATGTTAAAGCGTCATGGGGGCTGGAAATCCTTTTCTACGGCAGAAGGCTACGTTGAGAATTCTTTAGAAAATAAGAAACAAATAGCAAAGAAGATCATGGGGTCAGACACGGATTTAATGTTTGGAAATTCGAACGTAAAGGGCTCCATCACATCCACTTCTGGTATACAAATTTCTAACTGTAAAAAGTGTATTATTAATGTATATAATAAACCTTTAGTGTTATAATTTAATAATTATAAATTTTAATTAATAATTGATAATTAATTTTATAATTGTTAATAATAAATAAATCATTCTTCTAAAAAGTGTTAATAAAACCGGTTTTTTTCATTACAGTTAATTTCATTATGTTAATTTAACCGGTTTTTTTTCATTACAGCACTAGTGCTGTAATAGGTGCCCTTACAAAACGATTTATAGTATCCTGTAAAATTCATATTACTAAATGAAAGTAGATAAAAAATTTAATGTGGAAATAAATTAGCTTACATGGACTTAATTGAAGAAGGGTTCTATGGAAAAGAGTTGCAGAAACTTAAGCATGCAGATGTCTATTCGCATTTGATTTTTTTGGTGATGTGTGCTTTTTGCTTAAAGGTAACAATGATCAAGTTGGTATATAGACGGAATTTATCCAGTCAAATATAAGGTTGAGTTATATTCGAAAACTTAAATTAAATTGCAAATTATATGACGATGAACAACTTTATTCTAAGAAAACTAGTTTTTTTCAAGCTAACCCAACTATTAACATAGCATTTGCTATATTTACACTTTTTAAGATTAAGCCCATTTGTTAAATTGGTAGCTGCAATCATAAGCGTTCCGAAGCTGATTCTAAAAATGTCGTTGTTATTCCCCTGAGTTTATTAATAATGTTTAAATGATGTTCTTGATTAGCTGCTGATATGACTTAATAGAGAAAGTACTGCTGCGGCCAGTGATTTTAATTAGTCGTTATTCTTTAACTCCTGCCTTTGGTCATGTGGAGCAGCTAGATTGGTTAGTAATATTCTTCTTTGTGGTGTTCAGGCTACGTTATCCTGCTGACATCTTATTTCAGGTTATCAGTGCATTTCCTACAACTGGAAAATTTGTGCACCAAGATAACCCAGGTGCTTTCCAGTAAGGGTTGACAGTATGAATTGATCAAAGACCACATTTTTTTGTGAAGCTTGTTCTTAATCTGCTCGTTATATCCCTCCTTGCTCTCTTCAATAGTCCACTTACCCGGATTTCTGATCGTGGTGAATATATTTCGATTTTTGGCTATCGGATCTCGGGTAGGCGGCATTTTTAGCATTGACCGCTCTTGAGCAGATTTTTTCGAACCATGGTTTACTGTTTGAGATTCGATTCATAGAATAGGGGATGGTAGCTTCCATACCAGCTGAATAACTTGAGTTATTTCATCAGCTGATTCAGAGGTGTTTCGATTCCTAAAGAAGACATCTTTCCAAGGAAAAGAAAGATAAAACTTGCGAAGGTCATGCCACTTTGCAGATTTGTAGTGCCCAACCTTTCGGAGTACCTGTGGGTCCTATGCTTTGATAGCAAGTTCATAGGTTGAAGAGATAAGATTGTGGTCTGATGCGCCGAACGGAGGTTGGATAGTTGCGGTATAGAGGTCAGGATTAGTTGTTAAGAATAGAGCCAGGTGGCTAGCAAACTTTTTTTACGCTCAGGGTTCGTCAACCAGCTGAATAAGTTCGCGACTTATAGCAAAAGTCTCGGCTTCTCGTCCTTCATCGTCGTTTTTGTTGGAGTATTTTTTCCCAGTCGATGTTATGTACGTTGAAGTCTCCTACTATGACAATTTCTGCGTTGGATAGTTCTTCTGCAGAAAATCAATATGTTTACCAAGCTTTGAAAACAGCCGGTTATATTGGTGTTCGCTAGGTGGTATACTATATACAAGCAACAAATGAATTTGGTTGCTCGAATTCAGGTTCGTAAATTTCTTCTCGTTGACAGCATAAATCGTCTCATATAAAAACAACTAAGCCAGAGTTATGTCAAATTCGGGATTGAGGGTCATATCCAGATATATTCAAGTGAACATGTGTAGAGCTTGATTTCACTTTTGTTTCTGATAGAGCTAAAATATGAGGCTTATTTGATGTTAAGTGCTGGTAGACCGAGTTAATATTTGTGTTGATGCAGAAGTCTAATTGCAGTCTATTTTCTTTCTTGGAGACGTCAGGCCTGATGTTCCCCCAGGCTAGCCTCCCACTCGGACAGCCGAATGGGAGCCTATTTTACCTCCGGCGTATTTTGATCTGGGAGGCGCCATCATGCAATATTCCTTCGTTTTCACCCTGGGAACCGGATCACATGGTGACGAAACATGAACCAGAGGTTATTTCACGCCACCTAAACCAATGTGATTTCATCGGGCGATGCGGATGTACCACATCTAGCACACACTACCAGTGTTCTAATAAGTTGTAATAATAAAGTCCTACCGGTCATTTTTGCAGCTGTTCTGCATTTGGTACAAGCATGCCATTTTGTCTCCTATTCCCACCTTGGCAAATTTTGTTATATATAGGATTATACTGAATTATTGATCATCGTTATTAGCATCCGGTTTAAAACCATATACTTAAATATCGGTCATGTTAATATACGTTCACTTTTACCCAGTAGGAACATGGGAGTATCGGAAACATGGCTTTCTGACGATATAAACGATAATCAACTGTTTATTGATGGTTATAAATTTCTAAGAGCTGATCGAGGCTCGCGGGGAGGTGGTGTCGGATGTTGGGGATTAAAGCGCATCTATTGAGCAGCTCTGGCTGTCAGTAAGGGTAGGTGGCACAAATTTTGGATTTGGTGTTCTCTACCGTCCACCTAAAGGTAATTTGAAAAATGGATTTGATTTGTTGGAAAATGCTATTTCCACCATAATTACCCTCTCTTATGAAATTATAATTATGGGTGACCTAAATATTAATCTTCTCTGCGCTACTAGTTCAG
>MU185225.1:85257-110776 GCA_016904865.1 Pissodes strobi | reverse complement strand
GTCCGGATACATTGTAAAATTATTAGAGTATTTTTGAGCTGGAACAGGCCCGTATTTAGGAGAAGGGAGCCAAATTTTCAGTTTAAATTCTATCGAGCTCTAAATTTGCATACGTATATAGGTCCCTCAAGAATGTAAAATTATCCTGTTTTTAAGCTGGTACAGGGTCGTATTTAGAAGGAGGGGGTCAAATCATGAATTTAAAATGTCGTATGAAGTTGAAAATTTGCATACGTATATGGGTCCGAAATCAATATAAAAATATCGTGGTTTTAAGCCGATACATGACCGCATTTAGGAAATGGGGGCCAAGTTTCGAATTTAAATTGTCATATTGAGCTGAAAAAGGTGGGTATAGGTCCGGAGACAATGTAAAAATATTACATGAACAACATCCATGATTATTACTCTATTCCTATAAAATAGAATATATTATATTATTAAATAACGTAAAAATAAAAAAGTCGTAAATACATTATGTCGGCATTTTATAGATTATCTAATCTTATTCGACAAAAACTAGGTACATAGTATTAGTAAAATTCAGTATTTTTTTAAGCTCGAAACATAAATAAGTCAGAGGGGGCAACATTATACGTAAACAATCTGTACAATAAATTAACCAAAGCAGAGCAGCTAAACTGCTGAACTTATTAAAGCTTTGTGGTAAATACCTAAATATTCGACTAATACTTTTTTTAAGTAAGAAAGTGTTTTTGAAAACGTACTTTACTATTTTAGTTCTAAAAAATTGTTACTTTGAAAATCTGTCGAAATCTTACCTGTAATATTTACCTATCTAAATTGTTTTATTATTGAAAAAATATATTTTTTATTGATGTTTAAGGTTGTTTAATTTTTGCTGCTCTTTTTTTGTTGTTTTTATCTAATGTCCATTTACAAAACATATAAATGTTAGTTACAACCATCTGTTCAATTAATAAAACTTTGTGTCTGTAACAATTATTATTTTCATCAGCCAACCAACGAACATTTTTTGGCAAAATTTTTTCTGTTATTTTTACCGCAAGGTACTCTCTCGACTCATACAGATTAAAATATTTACGGAAATATAAAAATGATTTTTGGACAATAACAACTATGTCATCTTTTGGTACACAACTAAAGACTCTCCAGATGTTTCTCCATAATTTTTATTTAAAACAAATATTTGCTTTGAATCCTTTAAAAGTGGAATATTACTTTTATTGCAGATCTCAAAATTATTTAAGCAATCTAAATAGTTAAATTTATTTTTTATTCGTTTAATAAGATACCCTGTATAATAAGTGACAGCACATTCATTTAAAGGTGTTGTGTATGTTGCGTTTTCAATTAATACATTTTCAGCACTGTGTTCTGTCATCTTTACTTTCAAGACATTTAAAAAATTCATTGTCAGCGCTGCTCTTGTTTTTTGATGTTGTATTAGTAGATAACAATATCTGCCTGTCAAAACAACATCCGTTTCAGATGTGTAATGCTCGCAAATATTTTTTTTCGCCCCATTTTCCATATTTTGGTGGATTTTTCACTTCGCGCCTATACGTATCATCATATATGCTATAGGAAAAAACTGTTCCCCTATAATATGGGGCGAAAAAAAATATTTGCGAGCATTACATATATGAAACATATGCTGTACGGTATTGAAGAACCTTTCCTGAGTACCCTCCTAAAATTTCAGACCCGCACCTATTTTATTAAGAAAATCGAGTGATTTCCTCGGATTTCTTATTTTGTTTGGATAACAACTTAAAAAATGTTTATTTTATCGCTCTTGAACGGAGTTAAGTCACCACAACCTGTGGGAATTGGCCATTCAGCATGAAACCGAGCCCGTGTGACTGCCCAGTCAGCAGATGCACCGATGGGAACTAGATTTAAGCAATGTCATGTAATTTACCTTCTAAGATAGATTTTATGTAGGATCATTCTCTATTTAGCTATTGTCAAGTAAAGTCAAACTGTAGTTAGCTCCTAATAAATAATTTTTAAAAAGAGATTTTTGAAAGTTAAATACTTAAGTGGCGCAGTCGGTAGGATTGTGCGGTAGTGTTCATCAGAAAACGACCAGAATCTTCAGGCCAGATCCACTACTTGGGTTATCCAGCCCTTCAGCGCAATCAAAGGGACGAAGCTACAGCAGACCAGACAAACCAGCGAGAGAATCGGGAAGGAAGCGGAGACTACAGCAAACTGTAAGTGCCATTCCTTTCGTTCCCTTTTGACCCTCTGTATAAGGTACTCGGAAGGTATAGATAAGCAATTTAATTTTAATTTCAGTCTATTGGAGACAAATTTTCGCAGTCTATTGAAGACAATTAGGTTAGTGAATTAATCAATCAAAGAATTTTATTTTTATTTCTCAATCGAAATAAATGAAAAATAATAATTATTAAATTAAAAATAAAATAAAAAATTTTATGAACGAATTAGACGATCTCGTAGAGAAACTAAATTCGTTAAGTTTTAAGAAAAACAGTACTGCAAGTACAATATTAGAATTAAGTAGTAATAGTACCGTAGGTACAGCGATTATAGACGAAATTATATCTAGTACTGCAAGCACAGATATAATTGGCAGCATGCCTAACGGAAACGAAGATAATCAAGTTAGAAATAATATGAATTGGAATCTTTTTAAATCCAAATTGGATAATATTAAGCCCTACGATGGCGATAGTAATACTTTAAACAAATTTATTTTAAAATGCGAGAACTTAATAAGATCTTATGCCGTATTAAACGATGGTGAATTGAATCAGCATATTTTTGACTGTTTTCAGGAAAAACTAATCGGAAAAGCCGAAATTTTAGTAGGAAATAGATCCGAATTAACAAATTGGAATGATTTAAAATTAGCTTTAATACAATGTTTTGCTGATAGGAGAGATTTAGATTGTTTAGTACAAGAATTAACGCGAACGAGGCCCTTCAAGGGAGAACATTTATTAAATTTTGGTAGTAAGTTGCAATTATTAAGAAGTAGTGTTATACAACGTATTAGCAATGATAATACTCTTGATCAAAATCAAAAACTTTGTCATATAAATCTATACGACAAAACAGCGCTTAACACTTTTATAGCAGGTTGTTCAGGAATTCTGAAAAATAATATGTATATTAGAAGACCAGACTCTCTGGAAGATGCTATGGGTTATGTAGCCGAATTTGAAAATTTTGAACGATTATATGGAAATTTAGGACAAACAGGAAATCCTAATAAAATAAATAACTCTATTAATAGACCATTTAATCATCAAAATCCCCAATATTTTCAGTCGCAGACAAACGCAAATTTCCAACCAAATTTTAATCGCGTGAACCCAAATTTTAGTAACCAAAATCAATCTAATATGTCTTTAAAACCTTCATGGCCTTCACAACCTATAAATATTCAACCGAAACAAATACCTACCAAACGTTATCCAACCAATCGAGAAGTATTTGGACCACCTCGTAATGTATTCAAGCCAAATCAAACTCCACCAAATCAACTTTCAAAACCAACTCCTATGTCAATTGTATCTAGAAATACAAATGGATTCACCAAAATAAATCCCCAAAATCATACCTTTTCTAGACCAATTAATCAATATCAAAGGCAAGTTCAACCATATCAAAACCCAAAATACGTTTTCGAAGAACTTTATTCAAATGAATTCGAGGAAGATGAATTGAATAATTTCTCAAACTCATATTCCGATACGTCACAATACGAAATTCGATATGAAGAACAAAATCCTATAAATATCAGTAATCAAATCGATTATGACGATAATGCCCAAATAGAACAAATTCACGAATTATCTGTAAACGATAATAATGAAAATTTTCTAGACCCAGGCCCATCAAAACCACAAGCCTGACAGAAATTAATATTTCCTCTAGTAACGCTTTACCATATATACAACTCGAATACCCGAAAATAAAATTATTAATCGACACAGGCAGTTTTCGTTCTATTCTAAGACCTACAGTGGCTGAACAATGTTTCCCACAATGTATTTATCGTTCCCAAAATATTATCAAAACCGCCATAGGAAGTGAAAATACCCAATTTCAAGCCGATATTCCAATTTTTCTAAAATATGGTAACAATCACGAAATCAATTTTATTCTTTTTGACTTTCATGACTTTTTTGACGGAGTTATAGGACTAACTGACTTAAAGAACATGAGTCTAAATATTGATCTAATTAACCAAAGATTGATTGGACCTGATATCGAAATTCCATTCAAATATAGAGAAAATTTGGAAACAGATTTTTCCATCACTCTTAATCCGAACGAAAAAGTACTAAAGAATATTCCAGTTAATATTTATGAAGGCGATATTATTGTAAAAGCAACACAGCTAGATAAATTAGTAATTCCACCCGCACTTTCTCGTGCAAATAACGGATTTGCTATTCTAGAAATTCAAAATCCCTATGATAAATATATAACTGTAAAATTTAAAGAACCATTAAAAGTCGGACCGTTTGAACAAAATCAATTCGAATTATTTAATTTCGAAACGTTTACGCAAAATAAGAAACGCAATCAAGAAAATAAAATGTTCAAAAATAATTTAATTCGTACGCAACATATGAATCCGGAAGAAAAGGAAGCGATTTCCAAGTTATGTAAAGAATTTTCTGACATATTTTATCAAAACGACGAAGAATTGTCTTTCACATCCAAAATTAAACACGAAATTAGGACAACGGACGATATCCCTGTACACACCAAGTCATATCGATATCCATTTGTTCATAAAGAAGAAGTAAGACGGCAGATAAATGAAATGCTCGAAAAAGGAATAATAAGACCATCTAGTAGTCCTTGGTCATCACCCATCTGGATTGTTCCAAAAAAGGTCGATGCTTCTGGAAAGCAGAAGTGGAGAATTGTTGTAGATTTTCGGAAAATTAATGAAAAAACAATTTCAGATCGATATCCAATCCCAAATATAAGTGATATTTTGGACAAGCTAGGACGAGCCCAGTATTTCTCTACACTAGATTTAGCTAGTGGATTTCATCAAATAGAAATGCATAAAAACTCAATCGAAAAGACCGCATTTAGCGTAGAAAATGGACACTATGAGTTTTTAAGGATGCCATTCGGATTGAAAAATGCTCCATCCACTTTCCAACGAGTAATGGATGAAATTTTTAAGGACGTACAAAATAAAATTTGTATGGTGTTTATGGACGACGTAATCGTAATAAGCACAGGCCTAACAGAACATATCCAAAATCTGAAAATAGTATTCGAAAAATTAAGAGAAGCAAATTTAAAAATCCAGATAGACAAGTGTGAATTTTTGTGTAAAGAAGTAGAATTTTTAGGACACGTTGTAACACCCAACGGAATAAAACCCAATAAAAAGAAAATTTCTGCAATACAAAAATACCCCATTCCAAAAACACAGCGTGAAATCAAAGCATTTCTTGGTTTATTAGGTTATTATCGGAAATTTATAAAAAATTTTGCGAAGTTAACCAAACCATTGACACAGTGTCTCAAAAAAGATAGCAAGGTAGAACATACAAAAGAATTTGTTGATTGCTTTAACACTTGTAAAAATACGTTAACATCAGAACCAGTTTTAGCATACCCTGATTTTTCCAAACCATTTGAACTTACCACTGATGCTTCAAATTTTGCTATATCAGGAATACTTTCACAAGAAAACCACCCAATTTGCTATGCATCTCGTACATTGAATCCAGCAGAAATAAATTACTCAACAATAGAAAAAGAACTTTTAGCTATTGTATGGAGTTGTAAACATTTCAGACCATACTTATTTGGACAAAAATTTGTACTATATACCGATCACAAACCGCTACAATGGTTGATGTCATTAAAAGAGCCAAACTCAAGACTAATGCGCTGGAGATTAAAACTAGAAGAATTCGACTATGAAGTAAAATACAAGAAAGGAAAAACAAATCAAGCAGCAGACGCACTTTCAAGACACCCTGTAGATGTCAACGCCATAGAGACGGAATCAATATTTAACAATTTAGGCGACTCGGACGAAATCATAGAAGAATTTTTGTTACATCGAAGTGAAGAGGATTTACCTAATTTAGACAATCAAACAGTAGAAGAACTTTTGAAATTGAATATCAATGAGCCAAAAATAAAAATTATAAGCGATATTCAAATTAAACCACCAAATATTCAATTACCAGTAGTTCAACCATCCACTGACAATGAAACAGTGCATACGTCAGTAGAAAACCCGATATTTGCAATACCAATATCCGAAAGACCGATCAATGAATATAAAAATCAAATAATAATCACCGACGGAGAAGTAGAAAATATTCAAATACGAAGAGAAAAAGTCTTTGAAAATAGTAGAATGTATGTCACTATCTCTAATAGAAATCCAACACCTCATATCGTAAAATTACTAAAAGAAAATATAGACCCTAAACGAGTTTATGCAATTTTCTTTAGAAACGATTTATTAGCACGAAATTTTACTGTGACTCTACAAAATCTATTTCGAAACTCTGCATATAAATTAGTACATTGCACTACATTTCTAGAAGACATTGAGAAGCTCTCTGATCAGAAAGAAAAGTTAGAAATGTATCACACGACTAAAACATGTCATAGAGGCATGAATGAAATGAAAGCAGCACTCAGCCGAATATTCTATTGGCCAAGAAAATCTATAGATATAGAAAACTATATAAACAATTGCGAGACTTGCCAAAAGAATAAGTACGATAGAGATCCACCAATAATCAAATTTAACCTCACTCCAACAGCCTCAAAACCATTTGAGCACATTCATGTGGACACTTTCAGAATTAATAGCGAAGCTTTTGTGACCGTTATCGACTCATTTTCTCGATATGGACAAGCCTACCCTCTTAAAGCTATTACCGGAGTAGAAGTGATAGAAAATTTATTCAATTTTATAACACATTACGGACTTCCATTAAAAATTACCGCCGATCAAGGTACCGAATTTAAAAACAAGGAATTAGAAGATTTTTGTAAAATGTACAAAATCGAATTACACTTTACTACACCGAAAAATAGTAATTCAAATTCCTCTGTTGAGAGATTTCACTCATCAATTATAGAAAGTTATCGTTGTTTACAGGAAGACCATAACAATCTAAATACGGAACAATTAATCAAACGAGCCGTTATGGGATATAATAATTCAATACATAGTGTTACGAAATATACTCCATTCGAAATTATCACAGGACATATAAAATCAATAAATCCGTTCGATCTTAATGATAATATGATAATTTCAAACTATGTACAAACTCATAAAGAAACATCGAATAAGCTCTACGAACGTATAAAAGAAGTCAACGAGCAAACTAAACAAGACATAATCGAAAAGCGAAATGAAACTAGAAACGAACCCCCAGATTTTCAATCGCAAAAAATCGCCTACATAAAAAATAAACAGCGAGGAAAAATGTATCCTAAATTTAAGAAAGTTAATTTAAAAGGTCAAACAGACATCAAAATAAAAACAAATAAAACATCATATCATAAGAGTAGCGCTAGGAAACCTAAAATTAAAATGAAACAATCTTTTCAGGTTAACGATGCTGAAAAAATTGACGACTCTGTTCCTAGTACTTCACATAGGACTGACGATAGGAGCTGACATTCAAGTAACAAACTTAAATAACCCTATCCTTCCTATAAAATTAGGAAACTCTAGAATAGTATATAATAGACATACGTTTTTGCATTATATAGATTTAAGTTACTTAATTAATCAATTAGATGATATCGAAAATAATTTCTTAATAATTAGAAATCATTTATTATTATCAAATGCTACGAATCATATTTCTTATCATGGCTTAGCGGAAAACTTACTTGTAAGAACAGAATATTTAATTCAAATCGCGAGTAATAAATTACAAAATTTACACCCACATATCCGAAAAGAACGAGGATTAATAAATATTATTGGAAAAGCAAGTAAATGGCTATTTGGTACGTTAGATTCGGAAGATAGTCAACGATATGATGAGGCAATAAATATTCTAAATACAAACCAAAAACAAATTGCCAATGAAATGAAATTGCAAATTTCACTCTCAAAAAATCTAATAAAGAATTATAACAACACGATTATTACGATTAGCAAAAATCAAGACAAACTTCAACTTGGTTTAAAAGCGCTTCGCAATACAATGGAACGAGAAATAAAGTCCTTAGGAGATTATCTTAGTTTTCAAGGTATTCTTACGCAATTAAATTTAGATTGCCAAAATGTAATTATGTTTTTGGACAACTTAGAAAACGCTATTATGTTTGCAAAAATAAACGCTCTTCATAATAGTATTCTTTCAAGTTCTGACTTAAATGAAATGTTAAAATACTTAACGAAGATTTACAGAAAAAATGAAATTCCAAGGTTCCAAAATATATTGTCTTATTATCAATTTTTTGGTACGCAAATAACTTTTTCAAATTCAAAGCTTATCTTTGCTATTCATGTACCGATACTGAGACCTGAACCTTTTACCTTTTTTCATATTTACCCAGTAATCCAAAATCAAATGATATTTATCCCAAAATACCCTTACCTGGCACAAAATGAAGAAAAGAAACAATTTTGCAACGACGTTTGCCCGACCGTTGAAGAAACATACTTCTGTCTGGAAGAATTTCACCCTCGTGACGAATGTGTCAACAGTTTATTGATGAACACACCGACAGCCGACTGTCCAACTTTCAAAATCAATATTGAAGAAGCAATCGTAGAACAAATCACGAAAGAAATGGTTCTAATCCTGCCAGTTAAAGCCGAAAAATTGTTAGCCAAATGTAGCAGCGATCAATATTTGCCAATCGAACAGTCAGTTCTAGTCAAAATACCTGAAAGCTGCGAGATCCAAATCAATGGAAGAAAATTCCTGAATGATGTGAAAATTCAAGAAGGAAAACCATTAATCCTGCCAGAAATCAAACTGTCTGCAATAACGCATGAAACTATTTTGGAAATGCCAAATATAACCAAAATTAATCTTGACGAAATTTATCGCCTCAAGGATGCAGCCAATCAGCTGACTTCGTTTAGTATTGACAGCCAGCAACCCCAAAATACGTCATTTTACATCACCCTTGTGTTTTGCTCCCTAATTATTATAATTCTAGCAATAACACAAAGAAGAAAAATCTACCAGTTATGGAGATTCACCCAAAATAAGAAACCTAGGGATGAAGAAGAAGCCACACCCATGGAAAACATTCATTCGAAAAAACACTCCGTAATTTTCGAATCTTAAGGATGGAGGAGTTAAGTCACCACAACCTGTGGGAATTGGCCATTCAGCATGAAACCGAGCCCGTGTGACTGCCCAGTCAGCAGATGCACCGATGGGAACTAGATTTAAGCAATGTCATGTAATTTACCTTCTAAGATAGATTTTATGTAGGATCATTCTCTATTTAGCTATTGTCAAGTAAAGTCAAACTGTAGTTAGCTCCTAATAAATAATTTTTAAAAAGAGATTTTTGAAAGTTAAATACTTAAGTACGGGAATACTTTTTTATAGCTTAAAGTTCAAGCTATCGAAACATTGTTTTGGGTCTTTATCATACAGGGTGTTAAAAAAATAATGATGATGCGCGTAAATATTGTAAATAACTTAGCACCCATAATAAATTATTTGTTCACATCTAACCAATGAAAATGTAATAGTACAGGTAATAGTTGTTAGGTTCGAATTTACCTTAACTTTAAGATGACGTTGTTTGGCAACGATGTCTATAATTATTGTTGAACAAAAATAAACTTTATTTCAAAATATTTGACAATAATGAATAAAATAAAGCATTTGCTTTTGCTCTTTACCTATCCTTGTTGGATGTTCGTAATTTGTACGTTTATTTCAAAAAAATTAAGGAAAAGCATTTGCCTAAATTTTATGCATATCACCCATTGTCAATCATATTATACAGTGGTAAAATGTTAAATATTGGCATAAATGGCCAGCATTTGAAGCCAAACCTAGATTACAATTTAATATCTCAAAATATCAATAATAATTATTTTAGGTATACGTAAATGAAAACTGCTTTTCGCCTACTCCTGCGCGCTTGCTACTCAAGTTGCTACTGCGTGACAACACGACACGACCAACAAATATTTTCCTAGTAGAATTATCTATTATCTTTAATGCCGCGCCGGGCAAATTTCAACCGCACAAATTTGGCAACGTGGCCGGGCACGCGGTCGCTTTTACGGCGAGACTCGCTCGATGGAAGCAGGCTTGAAAAGTCTGCTTCCATAGGAGATACAAATTTTTAACATGGGATGAGTTTTCTATTCTGTACTATAATATTCTTTGGTGTTGTTCTCATAGCTCCCGCTATGGTTAAGCAGGTAGTGCTCTGTACCTGACTCAGCTTAAGCATTGCCATTCTAAATGAATATTAGTATCAAAGGTGCTGAAAATAGGACATAATATTTTATTTCATTGCCTACATATTTAGACAATGAATATCACTAGGTATCCTTGCTTTTTTCACAAATATAATAAAATAAATAATCTTACCGTGAAATCCATCACATTCACCAGGTATCTGCCTACTAAGGTTCCTTATATTCTCTATATGGAAACTCTTGTGAGCAGCTGTGCCTTTTAAATGTCTGAATTTGGACACCCTTCCTATATTTAAATAATAACAAAATCGAAATGAGATTAAAATATTAATTTATGGCAATTATTTCATAGTTTATTTTATATACCCGAACTATAAAGATATGCATGTTGCAAATAGGCCAAAGCAGGCACATATTTTAAAAGAAAGATAAAACTGTTTATTTATTTATTACATGGTACAACATTTAAAACAATTAATTTTAGGTTTTCAAAAACTAGAGCGCCAATTAAATGCTAGAAATTTCATAACCTTTTGAATATCCTTGATAGATCGATAAACTGGACCTTATGTAGCTGTTAATCTAATGATTGGCTGCCCTTGCAAGAATATTCAAATGAGCACTTTTTCAAAGACACTTGGTCAACATACTTTAAACTGATTGAACAGATCATAAAATATTAACCTAGCACATAGCCAAAAAGTGTACTATAGAAAAAACCAAATATACCTCAACATGATTTTTTAAATTAAATTATCATACAAATATAAACCACTACTTACCAAAGACGGTAGAGGTTCTTTTTGGCACAGGAACTGAATCCTTCATCTTTAGGGCCTGGATATCCAAAGATTGCTGTTTAGATACGGGAACGCTTCTTCTAAAAATTTTTAAAACCGAATAAAATAACAAATTCATTCACAAATTACAATTGGGATTTCAAAACAGGCTTTTAATACGCAACTTTCGGTCAAATTATCCAATAACTAATGAACATTGGGCTAGGATAATGTACATCGTTAAAGTTATAGGTTGGTTGCAAAGACGTTAAAATATTGTCTATCAATATACCTATTATTTTCTTCCTTCAATATATCATCAGCACTCGCCTGATTCTTAAATGAATCCTTTCTCCTCAGCATCACAGGCGAGGACACGCTCTTTTCTATTATTGCGGTAGGCTGATCTTGTTGGGATTGCGACCTAAAAAAAATTAAACGTGATGCTCCTTGACAAAGGACTTTAGGGAGACATGGCATGTCTTCCAATTTCCAAAGAACCATGCAAAAACGCTATTTCAAAACAGCAGTAACTAATTTTCACCTTTCATACATCTTCCTCCTGTCTGCAATACTGTTTCTTTGCGAAGAATTTCTTTCGAAATTGGCAGATTGATCTGTTATGTCGAAATTATCTTCCGGCTCGTTTTCCTTGGAACTGGTACGAGTTTCAAACAATTTCCTGCGTTCTGCCGTACTAGGTGTTTTCGGAATATAACCTAGAAAAAAGTAACGTTAATTTGAACAACAAATCAATCTTATCTTGAATAACCTCATTAACATGTAATTTGAACGATAAAAAGAACACCCAAAACCCGGATCCCCGAAACCGATTCCAGGACAGCATGATTTAAAAAAATATTTATTCTTAGGTATGTTATCACAGATTGGCCAAAAGAGATGGAAAACATTTTTTAACATTAAGGTCACAGCGATTAAGACGAGACCAAACAAACAATAAAAGAAAGAAAGAAAGAAAGAAGAAAGAAAAATATTTATTGCATACAAGATAAAATGTACATATACAAAAGGTGTCATTCGCAAAGTGCGTTCTTCCATAACACCCAAACGAACAAAAGTACTAAATGAAATGGCCAAGATCACACTGGAAACAATGTATCAAGATCACACTACCAGTCAAGAGCATAAGACCCAGATTCAACGCACCTGAATAGTATTAGACCATTGGCGATCAGTAAAAAGTTGGAATGAACAAAAAGTTATCGATATTTATTTATTTATGTATTTCAACGGCAGAGCCAATTTACAAAAAAAAATACACAAACATATATAAGGTCACAAATTGTGGCAAATATAAATATACAAAATCGCCATAAATCTAAACTTAATAACAATATCACAAAACTGCACAGGATCAATATTGCATATACTTACAACTATCTCAAAAATTTTGACTAGACAATTTTTCTTTAAAAGATATTAGGTTACCTATAAAAGGGTCAAGTCCAAGCACATTGCATGCACTTGTTGGCGGCGAGAAGAGTCCATAATTTGCTTGGTGAAAGGGCAAGCAAAACATTGGAGGATTATGACATCTATAGTAGGTGTTAAGAGGTATATATGATAAAATCACAGGACAATAGTAAATTCCATTTAATATCTTGTAGAATATTAACAGGTCGGAGCAAACTCTTCTATCTTTAAGACTCACACTGTTAAATCTGGTCTGTACTTCTTCATAATTAATATGGAAGTTGTTGTAAATATTAATATTCGCTCTAAAGGCAACAGCACAAAGAAAGGCCTTTTGAACACTTTCTAAGGTCTCAATGTGGCAGTCATAGGAAGGTGACCATACTGTAGAGGCATACTCAAGTCCAGATCGGACAATGAAAAAGTAGAGGATTTTTAAGCAGGTTAATGATAGTTACCCAGAGTTACGCAAAACGAACCCAATATTACGCATACCTTTGTTAGTAATTTCAGAATAATGAGGCACAAATGTCAATTTACTATCCACCAATACACCCAAGTCTCTAACACTAGTAACAGATTTAAGTGCCGCACCATCTATAGAGTAAATTTTTACTGGTAAATTATTTAAAGACCGACCAAAAGAAATGCTTAAACATTTTCCAACATTTAGCTCCAATCCATTTTCCACAGACCACAGAACCACACTATCAACATCTTCCTGCAAGAGTTGAGCATCAAATGGGGTTTCAACACGTTTATAGATTTTAAGGTCATCGGGAAATAATAAAAAATTAGAATCAGCATTACAAATATCATTGATAAAAAGATTAAATAAAATGGGACCTGTATGCGAACCCTGTGGGACACCCGAAAATACTGGAATTTCATGAGAAATAATGTTATTTATGCGTACAAGTTGAGTACGATTTGAAACAAAACTATAGATCCAATTCACAAGGTTCACACCCAGATCCATAGCGGATAACTTTCGAATTAGATGCACATGACTTACTCTGTCAAACGCCTTAGAAAAATCAGTGTAGACATTATCCACTCTGCCATACTTCTCAAAGGCGCCCAACAAATAATGTTGATATGTAAGCAAGTTAGTTTCGGTGAATTTACCCTCAGCAAATCCATGTTGTTCATTAAGAATTATACTACGACTGTGCCATAAGAGTTTTAGAGGAAAAAGATTGTCAAGCAATTTAGGGATGACAGACTGTATACTTATGCCCCTATAATTTGAAATATCACTTCTGTCACCACTCTTATGTAAGGGTGTTAAGAAACTTGTTTTCCAGAACTCAGGAAAATAACCAGAGGCTAGAGAAAGGCTGAAAATATGATGGAGAGGTTTGCTGAGAGAACGCACACAATTTTTTAACAAAACTGATGGTATACCATCTGGGCCATTGGAGTATTTAGTCTTAAGGTTGAGTATTGCGTGATAAACCTCACACACAGATATCTGAACTGAATTAAGATCGAGAACATAATTAGAATCATAATCTGGAACAGTACCTTCATGGATTTTGTAAGTGCTTGAAAAATGATGGGCAAACAAATTAACCATATCCTGACCCGTATCCACAAACCTATCATTTAAGTACATACTATTGGGATAGGAGTTGGTATTACGTAAGCTGTTCACATGCTTCCAAAAGTTATTAGGATTCTGAATTACATCATGACTAATCTTGGCAAGATAGGATTGATAACAATTATCACGTAAAGCTTTACAGTTATTTCTCAATTTTTTTTAAATTTTGTGTGTGTAGTTTTTTTCCAATAACAGATTTTTGTAGTTCACGACTGAACCAAGAAGGGAAAGTCGATGATTTAACGTGTTTAATTGGAACAAACAAATCGAGTGCATAATATAATATACTGTAAAAATTATCAACACATATATCAACATCACTTGAAAGAAACTCCCGTTCCCAAGAAATAGAACATAAAAAAATCATTCAGTGCACCAAAATCACAGTTTTTTTAAATCATACTTGAGAGAATTTACTAAATTAATAGGAACCAGTAGCGGCTCGCGGCTTTGAAAAGTGGGGAAGAGCTACCGACATCGACAGAAGGAACAGCGCCGAAAAATTTTTGGGGTCCACGCCCAAACTGCCAAAATTATTTAATAATTATTACCGGTATTTTTTAGGTAAAGCATCAAAAAATAAAATATATTCATATTGTATTATACTCTATTTCGAAATGATGCGAAATAATAAATCATTTTCTGATGGCTGATACATAGGCGTACATAATTACGTACATATTTTAAACGTTTACCTGTCCTAATACTCGGACTTTCCCAGCATTATATTTATCACACTTAGGTTTTTTTATTACTATTGTAAACATTCAAATTTTACGTTTTTTTGTATGCATACCCTAAAGTTTAAGTAATTGTAATTTTTCAGTTATATTTGTTCTTCCGAAGAAGACACAGTGTGTTTGTTTCATTTCATAGTTTCAATTAAAATGGCTAATTCAGTTTTCTCTCCAGTGAAACCAGCGAGCAAATGTCCATTTTCTGTTAACGAAAAGAATATTATTCTTAATGTATATGACGCCCTCAAACATCAAAATCCTCTGTATAGCGTTGATACTGTGGTGGAAATGTGTTCGCAAATGACGGGTGTTTCAAAAACGTCGATATATAAATTAAGGTGTGAACGAAAAAGTGGAGCTGTAAAACCACCTATACCATCTTCAGGAAGAAAGACGGTGCCTATCGATGAAGACTACAAACTTATAATTAGAAGAACAGTACATTCCTTTTATTTTAATAAGGAAATACCAACCATCGACAAAATTTTAGGAGCCTTGAAGCAAGACCAAAATATGTCTCCAACGATAAGCAGGAAGAAATTGTGGACAACTTTAAAACAAATGAATTTCAGCTGGGAAAAACAAAGCAGAAAATCGCTCCTAATCAAAAAAGATGAAATTATTTGCTGGAGGAGACATTACTTAAGACAGATAAAGCAGTTTCGAAGTGAGAATAGAAAGATGTATTATCTGGACGAAACATGGCTTAATGAAGGATATACGGTTGGGAAGATTTGGCAAGACAAAAATATTTCAAGTTTTCGTCAAGCATTCTTAGAAGGCTGGTCCACCGGACTAAAACCACCATCTGGGAAAGGAAAGCGACTGATTATTACACACCTTGGAAGTGTTGATGGTTTTGTTGAGGGCGGTTTGTTAATGTTTGAGTCAAATCATTCTGGCGATTACCATGAAGACATGAATGGCAATGTATTCGAAGAACATTTTGAACAAATGTTAGATCTCATTCCACCTAATTCTGTGATAGTGATGGACAATGCGAGTTATCATTCCAGAAAAGTTGACAGAATACCAACTAATTCATGGAGAAAAGCGGATATTATTCAGTGGTTTAGACAGAATAACATACCATTTGATGAAAGTATGGTGAAAAAGGAACTGTTGTCCATAGTGTCCTCAAATAAAGCTCGTTTCACCGAGTATGTAGTTGACAAAATTGCACAGAAACGAAATATTACTATTCTTCGTCTGCCTCCGTATCATTGCGAATTAAATCCCATTGAACTTGTTTGGGCCCAAGTAAAAAGCTATGTAGCAAGGAGAAACACGACGTTTAAAATGAAAGATGTTAAAATTATCTGTGAGGAATCTTTAAAAAATGTCGATTCTGAAAAATGGCGTAAGTGTATTGAGCATGTTATAAAAGAAGAAGAAAAAATGTGGAAACTAGACCATTTAATTGACCTAATTGTAGAGCCTTTAATTATATCCTTGGGACATGACGAAGATTCGACGGATTTTTTTGACGACGAAAATGATATACCATAGTTCTCTACATAACTGTTTACACAAAATCGCAATTCTTATACCTTATTATATAATTATATGTGATAAAATGTTACAGTAATACTAACTGTTTTTGAATATACATAAATAAGTGAATAAATAAAAGTACTTAGGTAAAACAGGTATTTTAAATTAAATACCCAACCGTACGCTACTGCAGGTAGAAAATGGCCCCTTTGCTAATAAAGCCAATTGTTTGCAGCGGGATTGCCATACACAACAGGGTGGAATGGTTAAAATGTAATACAGCAGGCTATAACAGCTGTGGCTAAATATTTAGAAATCACAAAAATTTATTTGACCACTCTGTTAGCGTTTTGCATTTATAAATAGGTTTTATTACTCCGCACCATTTCGAAATAAAGTATAGCAACAAACTGATTTGTTGCTAATACAAATCACATGTCTACGAAAAACACACTAAAACTAGAATATATAGAAAATATCTCTTGTATAATACTATAATGGATCAACCGTGGAATGTAAATAAAAAATAATTCCAATAATTCACGGCGGAATGTCCCCTAATAAACTCGCAATAAACGAAACAACGTGCTTTCGCGTTGATCTGAGAATGGAAGTGCTACACGCCAGCTCTTCCAATCATTGCAAACCAAACAAATGTACGACCATTACGACGTCATCGTTGTCATGGCGACCAACTAGTTGCGCTTATATTTTTGATGACTCGACGGCTCTCGAGCGATGCCTCTTCCTTAAAGGTCTACACAAATGATAATGAGATTGTCACTGCTATCGGCGCGTACGCAAAAAGAAATAGACATTTTCATGTGGGTTCACCTCTGTTCTATTCGATAGTGGAGTTAACGGGCAATGTGCAGGTGGCGAGATTCTTGTTCTTGTTTCATGAAGCTTTGATTTCAATATTTGAAAATAATTGAATTATTAGTTATTAGGGGGGTAACGGGAAACAGATTATTCCTAAACTAAGAAAATTTTATCATTGAATCTTAAAATATATTATTTTACTGATGAATGAATTAATTGCATTTTTTTAAATTACATTTTCTTGAGGAAGTAGCACTTCCCCTACTTCCGCTGAATAGCCGCCACTGATAGGAACCAACATTTCATACGTTAAATGGTGTTGTGTGATATTCGTAAGGCTTTCACTTGCACAAGCAATAGTGACACCCACAACATTTGTAAAAATTAGGCCTAAAAATTTACCATATGCATTCGGAATGTGATTAGCCTGCAGCATGTTACAGGCCAAGCATAAATGATGAGCAGAAGTCAATGAATTCATACTGTCAACACATAATTGATTATCAGAAACAAACCAAGTAGCATCTGGCAAATTAAAATCCCCACATACCATCACTTCACACTCCGGATACATACTGACAACCTGTGCTGTGCACAACTCTCATAAAGTGATATTGGTGAGGCCGGAGGAATGTATATTGCACCAAGAATTAACCTTTTGCCATTATAGGCAGTATGAATAAAGATCTGTTCAACAGATGTATTTACTAGCTCAACTTTATATGCCTTAATACATTTCCTGACGGCAAACAAAATACCACCACCCCTAGATTTCCCTGTTAAGTCCTGACTCCTGTCCATTCTGAAAACATTAAAATCACTAAATCCCAATTCAGATACTGAATAATCAATATTTAGCCAGGATTCAACAATAATTACTAAAATATCATATACACAACAATTAACATTATGTCTAAGCTGTTTAATTTTTGTGCGAACACCACCAGCATTATGAAAATATATGGTTAGTTTTTTTGACTTATTCTGATTTGTGTTGTAAGAATTCGTAATAACCTTTGATGTATCAAATACATAAGTTTTGCTCATTAGCAGATCTAATTTCAAGCTCCGCATACGCCTTGTTTATTTCATTACGCTGTAATTGAGTTAGATCAGCCTTAATGCGGACATCAGAATCAGTCAAAAGACCTTTATTTTCTAGGCATAAAGAAACCAAAGCAGAATCAGCCAAAACAACTTTAAGAGGCCTTACTTTATTATCACATGGTTTACCCAAACGGAAAGCTTTAAAATTATTGCACGCAACGTTGATTTTGGTAAAACAATCCACAACATTACTTCTGTCATGGTCAATTCTAGCTTTGGAATCTAAGGCATTACTTTCTGGAACATTAAACAATAAAATATTCTTAGATCTAAGATTGCGATTTTGAATCTCCGAACAGATGTCACTGGCGCTATCAGATAGAGCATATTTCACAGTGGAATTGGGGTTATTCTGAACTTGATTCTTTAAAAACTTGAATTTCTTTGCGTAACTGCGAAATCTCATTTTCATATGGCACCGAAGATTTGAGTTGATGAATTTCCATAATCAGACCAGTAAGCTTATTGTTTTGCTCTGTAAGAGCATTAAACATTTGCAAAATAATTAAAGCAACATCACTCATATCGACCGTTTGTCTATTAACCAGTTTTTCTTCTATTTTGGTACCTAGACTGTTCCAAAGGTCAGCAGATGTCGCCGATTGGGAAGAATTAGACTTGTTATGCACAGGTGGAAAGAGATGGTCTGAACGAGTTGCTTTAGTTTTCACAGGCTTAGCTGGACGTTCCTAATTTATATTGAGCGGGGCACAACACCTGACCCTGATTTCGCTACATTTTTCACAAGTCCATATTATTATATTATTTATAAATAAACTAAATAATAAACGACCTATTTAAATCGGATTAAACGACACACAACCGAGGATATGATCGTTGAATACATAAGAGGCAAGCAGGGTTTTGAAAACGAAAAAATCACAGTAAAGGAGATCCCAAGCGATCTAAATAAACTAAAGTGCTTTGTTGTGATCGCTCCACTCCAGCGAAAAGATGAACTTTATGAACCCAGATTCTGGTCTAACCTAGTGGGTATAAAACGGTTCATTTTCTCTAAACACAAAACTTCTTACAAAACGTAGGAAATTTTTTATAATTTCCAATCAAGACGTACAGAATCGAGTACCTCTATCTGGTCTTTACATTCTTTTACATAAATATTTCGTCCATCAGAAACAAAGTAGGCGAGGTTGAAGCCATCCTGGCAAAAACTACAATGTACTGTGTTTCACAGAGCACTGCATGCTTGAAGACGAAATACAGGTGCTACGTGTACGTATCTTGGAAGTTATTTCTGCCATGCAACAAATAAACATGAGGGAGTAATTATTCTGGTAAAGGAAAACTGGGACTCAAAACCACTTGACGTGCTAACTGGCCTGTCAGTTGAAAGACAGTGTGAAGTGTGTGCCTTAGAGGTACAAAAGTTTAATATTATTATTATTACTGTATATCGCCACCAAATGGAAATTGTATTGTGTTCTTAGATGTAATGAATAATGTTTTGTCCTGTATTTTAATTTTTTAAACAATTTTAACTTTAATGTTTTTAACCCTGTATTGTCAGACCATTTAGCCATATAGGCGTCTGCAATTGACTTATCTGGTGAAAAAAAAGGATATACCTGAACAAATAGTATGTATAACTAACCCATCCACACAAACTGGTATTTTCAAAATGTACAATCTCCTAAAAGTTGAAAAGTGAGATATTTTAAACAGTCATGATAATATTAACAGTAAATGTAAGTCTTTTGTAGATAAATTAATCGAATATCGCAATGTTGCGCTCCCAGAGGTCAATAGAGCCATACAACCTCAATGCCCATACAGGGGAACTAAATTGATAAATGAGTGCATCAGAAACTCTGTCTATCGAAATTCTTTTAAATTAAGTAAAACACTCCCCATCTGCAAAGCTGTAGGCCAACAATCTTTTAACAATTATAGGCCAACATCTCTAATTCCCGTTTTCTCAAAGGTGTTTGAGGTCATACTGAAGTCGCTCTATGACTATTTTGAGGCCAGCCAGTTGCTTGTTGAGGAACAGTTTGATTTTAGAAGGAAACAATCGACAGTTGGCGCAATTAGCCGTCTGTACGACTACACATAGTCAGAGGCTTTGAAGAGGGAGATTTTGTTGGATCAACCTTCTGCGACCTCTCCAAGGCCTTTGACTGTGTGTCGCATGGCATTCTGATCCAAAAATTAAAATTCTATGGGTTATCTCAATCTAGCGCTCAGCTGATCCAGAGCTATCTTACTGACAGAACACAAGTGATTTATTTTCAAGGAGGGCATTCCGAGGAAAGAATAATGAGACATGACGTTTCGCAGGGTTCCATACTAGCTAGCAATGCTTTTTCTATTCTATGTGAATGACATTCCACAGGGTCATATGACTGTCTATGCCGAAGATACTAGTTTTCTCTTTGGGTCAAAGAACCTTGATGCCTTGGTGGATAAAATGAGTGAGTGTGTGGGTGATTGGTTTAGGGCGAACTGCCTGAACCTAAACTTGACAAAAACCGAGCAAATTGTTTTTTCATTGAGAAGAGATCCTCGAGTTACTAACACGAACAAAATTTAAGTTTCTTGGAGTCACTATGGATCCTAAACTAACTTTCCAACAACATTCCAATGTTTGCAATAAAACCCGCACTGCCCTGCAGCGCAGGGCAGTGCGGGTCCTTCCACGAGTCCAATAGAGGTAAGACCCTATTTTAAAGAACTCAAAATTCTAACTCTACCGTCCCACTGCATCTGCATTCACAAAAATGCAATTAAATACCAAACCATAGAACATCAATATCATACAAGGCAAAATGGTGATATTCGAGTGGAGTTTCTCAGACTAGGAGCTTCTTGGAACGCAACATTGCATTATGCTCCAACCTTCTTTAATAGGCTGCCCTCGGTTGTAGGGCAACTATTTAAAAAATTCGAAACCACCATAAAGTCATAATAAAAATATCCTTTTACAACATAGAGGAGTTTTTGGATTGTGATGTACTCCAACAGCTCATATAACAGTGTGTACTGCTTATATATGTCAATGTATCCCAGTTTGTGTATTCTGTGGCAAATGTATCTTGTAAAGTGTTTCGATTATATGTATAAATGTATGTAAGTAAAAGTGTTATTTTATCTTAGTCTAAGTTTTCTTTGTGATGATGTTAAAAAGAGCACTGTTCTTTTAAGACTAATAAATTCTATTCTATTCTAATCTAATGGCAGCCTTCTCTCGAAGGTCCTCAAGAAGAACTGCTTATAAGTGAGGTTTGTGACAGTTGATCTTCCCTCCATGTCCAACTCAGCTCGTTAAGCAGAAGCTTGTCAAAGAGTTTAGGTATTTATTTATCTATTTACTAAAATCACAAACAATAGCCAAGGAAGCTGATTGTTGTATAATGAATAAACACACTAAACCAAAAATTAACAAATTAATACAATAAGTTAGTAAACTAAAATTTACAACTGGGTTCCCAACCTATTTAATTTGCTCTTAAAAATAAAAGGTTCCATAGTCTCACTCCCACACCCACTGGAGAATAAAATCCAACATTTGTCCTAAATCTTGGAGGATCAATCTTAAACTGATGGGCATTCCTACCTATATAGGGAGGTGGCCACAGTACATCTTTGAGGTTCCGGAAGGAATGTCAGATTGTAATTTATAAATCATTATTTTTTAAAATATTTCTCTATGATGATACAAAGTAGGCCATTTTAAATTTTGCAGAGCCAAGGAAGGGCTAAAATCCCTCTTAAAATTCAAATAAACCCCAAATCAATTATAAGTCCAATCCAGTTAGAATGCCACACAGTGGGACAATATTCAAAAGCCTTTGCTATAGCGTCCCTAGAGGCCTTTTTCAAATTTCGCATGACAAAACCCAAAATTTTGTAGGCATCCTTAACCAAGCTGGAAATATGAAAATCCCAGTGACGGTCAGAAGCCAAATTAACTCTCAAATATTCAAGGTCAAACTATCTAAAATTTTATAAGCAGAATTTATCTTCGTTTTGCCACATGTAATAAACTGATTTTTAGAGCCATTCAACTCAGTATAGGCTTCAATTTGCAACAAGTCATTTTGAAGGGTGAATATGTCATGATAATCTCTGACTGTCCGGAAAACCAGACAATCATCAGCAACAAGCAGCACTGTTGAGCATATATTTCTGGGCAAACCATTAATAAATATTAGAAAATTTACTCATTAATTCATCATGGGGAACTACATCAAAAGCCTTTTGATTGGTGGTTTTGCAATACCCGGATAATTACCGATATATTGCCTGTTTCCTCATTAAGAAATAAAAGTCAGATAACAGGATTTCCAATAATCAGACAACTAGCCCTCATTGAGGGATAAAATATAAAATGCCAACGTTTTAATTCAACTTCTTATACAAACATGCGGTAGGCCATCTGGGCCAGGAAAATTAGACATTTCTAAATTGCTAATAAAATCGAAAACATTACTGGTTCGCTTTGGTACAAAATCAGTAATCTCTAAATTTTTCACTGGTATAAGTGGCTGAAAGATGCTTGGTAAAATTTACAAACTGCTCACCATGCTCCACCAATTGTTCATTCAAAAACATTGAGTTACAATATCTATCAGTACTACCTACGTGCATTATTAATATCGTTTGAAAAAGTCCTAGGATTAGTAGGTATTTGTTGTTTAATATTATCTAGAAAGTTTATATAGCCACTAGCTTGGAGGAACTTATGCAGGGTAGAAAATACTCTTTGAATCAGTGTTTTTATATATATTTTTTTAACGATCAGCTCTTTGAACTGAAAAATTACTCGACTTACACCACATCACTGATCAAGTACATTGTATAAAAATTATGGAATATGTATATAAATAGATACCGTAACGTACCTGAATCACAAGAAGTTTCTTCTTCCCCACTGGAGCCTGATTTACCGTTTTCATTATCCTGTTTTAAAGGAGGTGCTTCAATATCACTTGTCGGAGATTTCTCTTTCTCTTGCTCCGGAGATGTTGCAGCAATGTCACTATTTTAAATGTAAAAGCAGATATTAAAAACTGTCTGCAGAAATAAACTTGGTTATTACCTAGTCGCGGTGTGTCCATTTGACGAAGTAACTCCGGGTACTTGGGGCACAGAAAACACTTTACTGAATGTATTTTCAGTATCGTTCAGCTTTGGAGGGGTGAAAGGTTTCGGTCCGAGCCTTGGCTACAGTAAAAAAAAAAATGGAACCGTAACTTTTAAAAGTAAAAACATCCATTTCAATAAGTATGAAGTGAGTATTAGGAACCGAGGAACACACTTCTACAAGCGGCATTCTAAACCAATAAAAAAAATAGCTAAAATAAAACAACGTTCAACAGCTACGTAAGTCCTGCTAACTTCGTTGCTATAACTGTGCCATTCAATAAACCTTTCTATAATAATCTCTTTTAATCAAACCTTAATATATAAATTTATATAAACTATTTTGAATCTCAGTTAGTACACTCAATTTGAAAAATATTCATGTACTGCTACATCCTGAATAACTGAAAAAAAATTATAAAAGACTCCAAGCAAAAAATATGCGTTAATACACCTTACAACTGTGGTAATCGAACAAAACATTGTCAACAGCAAATTCAATAACCAAACAGAAAATAAAAAGAGCTGAAAATGCAAAGCTACGAAAACAGGGTGCAAACAACCAAACGAAAAAAACACTCTTTGCTCCACAACACCGAAAAACCATAACCTTATATCCACCAAGAGGTCCGTTGGGGTTTACGGAGGTTACTACGGGGGCACAACTGTTAGTTCTCGGCCTCGCCACGGGCTTGGGGGCGTTGTTGCTTACGTCTTCCATGGGCTCGCACACAGAGCCAGTGCGTGAACTTCTCGGCAATGGTTTAGGCGGTATTATACTTTGAGGTGAGATCTTCGAATATATAAAGTTGACAGAAATAAGGCATTAGTTGAAACACCCCAATAATATTTGATATAAGTAATTTTTTCACATAATGAGCATTTTGGGAAATTCTCAGGACGACTCTGCTTAACAAAATAATCCACTAATTTAACTCACCCTATCCTTCTCGATGCTAACTTCCTCACTAGCCTCTTTGCAAGTTACATAAAGCTTTCTATCAGCTTCGTCCAAGCTTCTTCTTGAACTTCCTTCCTCTACGACACCATCTTTGTCCTTTTCGATCTCTTTAATGATGGTTTTTACTGGGTGGGGTTCGCATTTCACAGCCGTATCGATCACTTTCGGTTTGGTTCGAGACGTTTTGCGAGTAGCTTTGGCATTTTCGAATTCTTCACGTAATTTGAGTAACGAACCCCTATGAACCTAAAACAATAATTATTTCAGTATAAGTTGCCTTGAATGTGTAAAAAAAACGATTCAAAACTCGATTAGTTTGAAAAAAGAAAACAATGAAACTAAGCAATAAAAAATAGAGTGTTAAAACATTGAATGTGATTGGCTATATCTCTTACAATAATTGGTTCCTCTCCATTTTCCCTTTTGCTGGGATCTAAACTAATTTTTGACAGGGGCATATTCGTTCCTTCCACCCATTGGTCGGCAGTAAGATCAGTTTTGTAGCCGGGTGTATCAGGGAATAAGTCCGAATGAAAATCCCTGAAAATTATTAAATCTGACCTCAATAAAGATGATCACGGAACTAAAATAACAGAAACAGCTATAGTCAACTCAGAAGCTTGAAATTCTCTTTGCATTGTAATTATTCTAGAAAAATATAACCCATGCAGAAAGTTGGAAAAATGCTACGAACCAACCACGTCCTCTAATTAGAACAACGCATGTAAACTATGAATGCTTTCATAGAAACACGAGTGAAGCATGAAACCACCATTTATTTTGATTCGTAATTCTAAATATGGCATTTTGCAAATACCTATAAGTTTTTCTTGGCACTTGATAAGTAATAGGCACAACAGAACTACTGGTAAGCTGCAAAATCCTATTCACTTCCCCTTGCATGACATTGAGTGCCCTCTTCGGCACCAGACAAGCCCCTTTTGTTTGTTCACCCGAGTGCCGTATTCCTTCGATAAGAAACGGCTCTTTATCAGTCACTTCCATGTAGCCAACAGTTGTATCACCTTAAAATTGTAAACACAAGCCAAGATATTTTCAGTAGCAAGAAATAAGTCTTGAAAAATAAAGTAA
>MU185225.1:49932-60257 GCA_016904865.1 Pissodes strobi | reverse complement strand
ATAAGGGAGGAAGGCACAAAAGGTATAAGCCTGTCCAAATGCCAACCTCGCCTGCACAAGCGGAAGTTGTGCACAACTTTCTGGTACCCCCTGCTAGGTAACAAAAGAGGCTTTGGCGGTTACGGTGGTATAACCGTTAAATCAGGGATTTAGAAAAGAAAATACCAACCCGCACTGGCCAGCGTGGTAGTGAAACCGGCTAAATCCCCCATAAGCCGCATGATATGACACAAAGCACAGACCCTCAGTCCCCGACGACCCAGTGATCCCTGGCTACGATTCAGAACTCTACAAGAGCAACTCAAACTTAACCGACAAAGACGACCTACCAAAAGTCCAAAATATAGGATCAGAAGATATCCCCGATATAGAAATCGAAGAAATCACATCAGCCCTCTCAGAAATGAAAAACAACAAATCACCACCTATGACGCTATAGCAATCGAATCGAGCAAGGAGGGAGGTACGAAACTGATCCAAGTAAAACAGAATCTATTTAACGTATGTCTGTTAAAAGGCACAACTCCTTCTCAATGGAACAACGCTGTTATCGTCATACTATATAAAAAGGGCAATATTGCTGATCTAAAGAACTACCTACCCATTAGCCTGTTGTCCCACATGTACAAGTTATTCGTGAAGATAATGGCTATACGGCTAACGCCTAAATTAGATGATTACCAGCCTTGTGAGCAAGCAGGGTTCCGATCAGACTATGGAACGAACGACCACTTACAAGTTATTAAAACAGAAAAGAGTGTGGAATAAAACAAGCCACTGGTGCTGGTCTTCGTAGGCTACGAAAAGGCCTTCGATACTATAGACCACCATAAAAATGCTACAAGCTCTAGCGGATTGTATAATTGATCATTTATATCAAATTAATAAAAAAACATTTACGAGACAGCCACGGCCTGTGTGAGACTGCACGACGACGAAGACCTGGAATAAGGGCATGGAAAACACGGGCACTGGACAGGGACGCCTGGAAGGAAATACTTAAGGAGGCTAAGGCCCACGAAGGGCTGTAACGCCGTACTGATGATGATGATGAATATCTTAACCATCTGATATTTGCTGACGACATCGTCCTGATTTTGGCCTGCATAAACAAAGCTAGCAAGATGTTAGATATACTTCATTAGGCATCCGGAAGAGTTGGGCTTAAAATCAATATTGCTAAAACCCAATTTATGAGCAACCTTGTAGTCAGTGGCGGATTTGCAGTCTCGGCCGCCCTAGGCCCCAAGCTATCAGCCGCCCCTTACTTTACTGGTCTAGGTACGTAATATACTATTTTTGACACGATTGGGGCCGCCCCTAAATCTGGCCGCCCTAGGCCCGGGCCTACCGGGCCTTAGGGTAAATCCGCCACTGCTTGTAGTGAGTGGATCTATTTCGGTAGGCGGTACACAAATTGAACAGGTAACCCACTATAAATATCTAGGTCACGAAATTCGAGTGGGTCGGGATAACCAGACATGCGAGATTTCCGGAAGAATAGGGTTGACGTGGGCAGCATTTATGAGACTCTGGGAAAAACTTAAATCTAGGATGCCGATCTGCCTAAAGCGAAAGGTTTTTAACCAATGCGTCTTACCTGTTATGAATTATGGAGCTGAGACACTAACACTGACCCAGAAATGTATAAATCAATTACGAACTGCTCAGCGTGCTATGGAAAGATCAATGTTGGGCGTCTCACTTAGAGATGGGGTTCGAAACGAGGTAATAAGGCAAAGGACTGGTGTATCAGATGCGGTTGAAAGAATAGCAACTCTAAAATGGAATTGGGCAGGACATATCGCCAGAACAATAGACGAGAGATGGACAAAGAAGATTTTTGAATGGAGACCCCGGCAGGAGGCATATAGAAATAGAGGTAGACCCCCAACTAGGTGGTCGGATGACATAAAGCGCATCCTCCTGGTGTTGTATAGGCAGCGCAGGATAGGCATGGGTGGAAGACTTTACGAGAGGCCTACGTCCAGCAGTGGACACAACTAGGCTAATTAATGATTGGAAAGTCGCTCGAGTGCAACCTGTTCCAAAAAAAAAGCAAGAAAACCACCCCTCAAACTATCGACTAATTGCCTTGCTTTCAATAATCACCACAGTCATGGAACGTGTAGTAAATCAGCAACTACTCATATATATGGAGTAGGACAATTGAAGACCACGGAGAGTCTCGAGCAATGGCGTTGGATATTTCGAAGGCATTCGACAGAGTTTGGCTTGATGGACTGCTCAACAGACTGTCGTCCTTCGGACTGCCAGCCTCTCTCTGCAGCTGGCTTGCCAGTTTCCTTAAGAACCGATCTTTGCACGTTGCAGTTGATGGACACATCTCAAGACACATTCACCATTAGCGCGGGCGTGCCTCAGGGCGCAATACTTTCACCAACTCTGTTCCTCATCTATATTAATGACCTGCTGGCCGAAACGAATAATCTTGTTTACAATTTTGCAGATGATAATACCCTTGTATCCTACTTTAGATCAGAAAAATCGTTACCAGCGACTAAGACTTATCACCGCAAACAGAAGCAGATTACAGCAATTAATCAAGACCTCGAGAAAGTTCAAACATGGGGAGACAGAAGTTTGGTACAGTTCAATGCAGCAAAGACCCAAGCAGACACGTTTACCAAGAGGGCCAATACAGTGGGCTCTGACATCATTATGGCAGGATCGTCAATCGGGCTGCTGGGTGTCTCGGTCAACTGCAGTATGTCCTGGTTTGACCACGTTGCTAACATCGCAAAATTAGCCTTCCAGAAGCTTGGTGCGCTAATTCGCAACAAAAAACTGTATACACCGCAGCAGTTGCTCTTGCTCTACAAAGCGCAAATAATACCGTGCTTAGAATATTGCTCACACATCTATTGATCCGGATTCTGGATAGTCTGGAACACCGCAGACATGTGGCCGAGAACTCCCTGTTTGACAGATACTTTCAGGGTAAATGTTCCCAGGATTTGGCCCGCCTCTGACAACGCCTGTCAGACAGTCACGACAGACGGCAAGAGCGCACCAGTTCGTCGTATAACGGATGGAAACACTTAGAACATCTCGCTTTACAAGAACTCCTTTGTCTGGCACACTGCATCACTGTGAAACTCACTCCCAGGACCAATCTGTTTCCCCCTAATTACAACCTACAACTATTCAAGAACCGTGTCAATCACGGTTTTCATACTCGATTGGAACAGACCTATCGACTAATCACTCTCTGTGATATGCGATTAATGGGTGCAAGGTTACGGCTTACCTGTATTCATGTCTCGCCAAATACCTGACGTACTTCTCCGGAGGTTCGTCTGAATCAGAATTCTGAAGACTGACGCTTCGACACGTAGTGTGACTTACTTGAGTCGCGGGCATCGTAAACTCGACGTAGCAGTATTCCGCTAATTTTTCTGGCATCTGATCGTAACTGGTCAAGGCTATTCTACATACCATATTGTGTGTTGTATATGCACCTAAAATATTACGAGATTTAGTCGCATTCCTTACAAGGATTAGTTGGGATTACTTACCCTGCCCTTCTTTAGGTAACCTAGGACACCTCCACACGATGGCTCTATGTTGGTGTTCGTATTTCGCTTGTCCTGATGTTACCTCGATCAGACTTTCTTGCAAATTGTCCATAGTTCCTAGGATGCGTTCTATGCCCTTTATTTTACCAGTCCTAAATAAATTAATTTATATGTCGTTTATCAAATTTCGCATAAAAAGGTGGCTCACTTATCAAGGAACACAACTGAATATCAGAGATTATATCTTACCTTCTGTGAGCTGATTTGACCGATCCATATCTAAAATGTTTTTCAACCCGAAACATGTAGATCCAACACTCTGGTATAGGAAATCGAATCATGACGTCCTCACAGGGTATCTGGCCTAGTTTCCTGGAAGCGAAGCCCGGTACTAGAACGTCGGCCCTAAGTTCTATCTGGAGATAAAATAAAGCCTTAGCGTATTTTTCAACAGTGGATTATACTTCTATGCTTACTCTAGTTCCCGTAACACATATTTGAGCTTTAAGTTGCAAAGGAAGTTCCCTATTTTTGGGAGGCCTGACTCTAAATCGCATCAGCTCTAAGTAGCAAGCGTCTGGAGGTTTAAACCTGAAAAAAAAATCACATTTTTAGTGAAGAATCCTTGTTTTAATCATAGGGTGAATAGGAGGTAACTGTAGCTAACCAACTGAGAGTACACGGATCACATCTCCGTATCTTTAATTAATGCGGAACCCCATTCATTAACCACCGCAACATCTTCCCTTGAAACTTTCCCTCCCCTTTTTAAGCTGATATTTCCCCAAATTTTACCCTCTCCATTTAATCTGTTCCTTTCATCCATCCCGTTCGTGTTCCTTAATTTAAAACGCCAGAGGTACTCTCTCATGTTGCCATGGCCCGTCACTAGCTGGCTTGCTTTAAATGTTACATCTAGCTTCCTTGCACACCTCATACGGCCCTCTCCCTTTCACACTCACATTCCACCTTTCTTGCCATCTGATTGCTACCTTTTTCCTCGCTCTCTTTCTTCTTCCCCCTAATAAGTTCTTCCCTTCGACATCCTTAATTTCCCTTCCCTGCGTCCTGCCTCTCCCAGCCCCCCTATCCGCTACTTTCATACCTCCTTGCGTTCTACTCATCCATTCCACATTCACTCTGAACCCATTCATCCCCAATTCTCTCATTCTGCATTGCCCCCGCTTACCCACTTATGCCTAGAGTTATAATTATAGAGCATTTTCACCACCATCTCTGAATCCGTAAAGATCCTGTAATTGCCTAAATCCTCTTCCCTTTCTATCTTGTCGAGCATATACTCAACTCTCAAAAACTCACCCTGCACTCCCCCAACACCATTCCCAATCCTCCCATTTCCTGTCCTTGTCTCTCCATTAACCCTGACCCACAACCATCCTATACCTGTTACCCCCTCTTTCTCACTCATATCCACATACACTTTCATCTCTTCCTCACCAACATCTCCCTCACTCTTCCTGCTCAGTCTCTGGTGGATTATCTCTTTCTCTTTCTCTCACTCCATTTTCCTCCCTCTCGTTTCTCATCCGCTTCCTAAACTCATACCTGACCCTCGCCTCTGTATCAAGAGGCGTCATTCCATTCGTAACCTGAAGTCCCTCACTCGCCACCATTCGGTCTCTTGCCCCACACCTCACACCCACACAAAATCGCTGGGCTTACCACCATATCATATATCATCCTCGCTTTATCCTTGTTCACTCCATGGTCATTCCTCGCTAACGCGCACATTTT
Source organism: Pissodes strobi (assembly GCA_016904865.1). NCBI lineage: Eukaryota > Metazoa > Arthropoda > Insecta > Coleoptera > Curculionidae > Pissodes > Pissodes strobi. Next base: position 54,963 of record MU185225.1, on the reverse strand, counting down.
CATCGCCAATTCACCCGCTTTCATCCTCACCATCTTCACATGCTCAATAAAATTTAGCTTCCTATCAATCCTCAAGTCCAGGAAATCCACATATTCTTGGCACTCAATCCTCTTCTCATCCATTCTGACGGATTTTCCCTCCTCTTTCAACAAATATAACCTCAGTCTATCCCTCATTATATTCAGCAAAACTTTCTCCCACTCCTTACACTCCATCCATGTTCTCTCCCATTTCCTCTCTATTTCGCGCGCTGACCTCCCCGGAATCACAATTACTTGATCATCCGCGAAGGCCTGTTCTTTCCCCAAGGCAGCAACCTTCCAAGCTTTGGGAAGTATCCCATTTCCCAACAACTGTTATAGATCTTCGGTAACGATCTCCCGATGCCTTCCCAGATTGCCTTCATTGCTTCGTTTGGAATCCTATCGTCCCCACAAGCCTTCCTTTTCTTGAGGTCCGAAATTATACCTCAATTTTACCTATTTCTACATTGTATCTCACATCCCTGGCTGACTCCCTATTACCAACCATGTCCACCATGTACCTAGATCTCTCCCCTTCCTCCTGTGGTGTCAACCTCGGATGATACATTTCTAGCAAGAATGCATCTTCCTCATCCTGGTTCGTTGCTTCTTTTCCCTCCCCATTCATCATCGCTTTCTTGCCCTTGCAAATCCCATACTCTACCACGATTCATTCTCAGATATACTTTCGATCTCTACCCTCACATACTCTATCCTTTTATTCTTTACCAATTTCTTGTATTCATTCCTTTCGTTCCACCATATCCTCTTGCTTTCCTCCTTCCGTGCCTGATCCCTCTCATTCTGATATTCCATCCTCACTCTCCTTACATTTCTCCTTGCCGCTGCCAACTCACCATCCCTTTCATTCTTACGTTTCCTTCTAACTACTCTCTTACACGCAGCCATGCACTTGACTTGTAAACTCTCAGCCTCTCTCTCTACTCTTCCTCACTTGCCATTTCTCCACATTCATTGCCACTCAAATCTTTTACCATTTCATCCCATCTTGTCCGTTCGAAATCATACACCCATACCTCCTTCCTTACTTCTTTCATCCTAACATCCATCTTGAATCTAACGTATTTGTGGTCGCTGAGGGTCTCCTCCTCCTCCTCGACCACCCACTCTTTCACCATTGCATTCCTAAGCATGGTTACATCCACCCAGCTTTCCCCTCTCACACCACTGAAGTTCGATAGCGAATCACTCTCATTCGCAATCGCCATTCGTTCTTGTATCGTCCACAACATCAACTCTCCCCCTCTAGCATCCGTCACATTTCCTCCCCATGCTTCATTCTTGCTGTTCAAATCTCCTCCAATCAGTAACGGTCCTTGTATCCCTTTTATTCCATCATTCAACTGCCTTAGTTTCCTATTTGCTCTTCCTCACGGTTAGTCATATATACTAATAACACATACTTCCTCAATTATCCTTTTTATCATGACACCCACCACATTCTTACTGATCAGGCCCGACACATACATTGTCCTCACACTGTCCTTCACCCACACCTCCACTTTCGCTTCCTTGTCGTATCCATATCTAACATACCCTTCCCATTCTCTCACCCTTCCATACGGTTCTTGCAGTAAAATCACATCCACTCCCCACTCTCTTACATTCCTTTTCAACAGATTCGTGCCTCCTTTCCTCTCCCCCACATTCAACTGCAAGAACTTAACTCTCCCGTATTCTCTCTCATTCCATAATTCTCCCTAAATAGCCTATCAATGATTTCCTGATCTGTATACCCCTTTTCCACGCCCTCAATCCTCACAACTGACCTCTGTCCACTTGGATTCCCTTCCCAATACCTCCTTGATTTTCTGTTTTTGCTGTTCTGTCCTCGTCTCAAAAATGCTTTCACTATATAGACCTCAGGCCACACATGGATGTTTACTTACTTAATTATATGAGTGTTTTCGTAGTCCTCTTGTTGAATGCAGGAGTGGAATTCCACATTCTCTAGCCTAATCCATTCCTCCGTAACGACAGGTATTATATCATGCCGGCCTACCACTTCTTTGCCCTGACGTCTCATGTCGTTAATACCTAAAAATCGAATCAGAATCAGAGTCATCTATATATTTTCTCTGTATTGAATAGGAAGATGTGTAGCTGATATTAGTGGATCTTCTCCATAGTAGCTCAGTAACTACATTTTGACAAACCATTTTCAAAACTTACCGAGTTCTATATCAGGCATTCCAGTTAAAAATCCAAGGAAGAATAGTCGCACCCTTGCGATTTGTTTCTCTATGTGACCTAAAAAGAAGAATTTATTTGTATGGTCCCTTTGTATGTACAGTATAAGATTATTACCTTCTGAAGTTTGCTCGACATATAACTCATCGACGACAGTGATTTGTACCTCTTCCATCTTGTAATGTAGAGCCCTGTCTCTATGCGCGTCCAGTCTGAATAGAGCTTCTTCAATGCAAGAAGAAAACTGCTTCAGGTCTTCGAAATTTAACGAACCCAGTTTCATGAGCTGGGAGACTTGGGGCGCGTGCTCAACGGGAAGGCCCAGTTTCTTGAGGTCGCTTCCAAATTCTTTTACACCTGAAATATATTTTAGTTCAAATTGTTGCATTCCTCTATCAATATTGATATTTTTAATAGACGAAATAAGGTTCTTATACCTTGATAATCGCCTTGAATGGCGTAAGCTGCAAACTGACTCAATTTATTCGTAATTCTTTCAGCCTTCTTCACTTGTCCAGGCCTGACACCTGGTCGCTCTTTGTAGAAAATGTACTGCAACTTCACAGTAAATATTTTCCCAAATTGATCGTATTGTTGAGCTCCAATGTCCGATACTGAATAGCATGGCTGAAGAGGTAGTTCCTAAAATGAAGAAATTATTGCCTATAATTACTAGGCTAGCCTCATAATATAAGTGTGTCCTATAGTACCTGGAGGTGTTGCTTGGAGGACGAGGATCTGACTGTAATAGAAATTGCGAGCTGAACCCGAAAGGCATAAGAAAGATCCAGCCGAGGCAAGTTTGTGCCTTCGTTAGGGAGGTCGGGCTAAATTGGCACGTTAATGCATAATGGGCCCAGACAGGTAGACTACGTCCAAGGGACACATTTTGCCATGTCAGTTCTATTTCCAACCCCCCAGTCTTGCCAAAAGCTGCCTAATTTAATGAAGTTCAAGCATTTTAAGCAAATACCATGAATTCTCCAAAGACATCAAACAAAGCAAAATTTACTGCCTTGAGCATGACGGCCAGTTTACAAAGAAATGTTTGAAAAGAGAAGAGGAATAGGACGGATGAAACTTTCATGGTTCCAGATTATCAGACTGTGGGCTTTTTAGAAAAATCAGCTATTGAAGTTACGAACATACTTTCCTTTCCTTTCAACCCACTTATATAGCTACAGGCTTGATAAAAACTGTTATTTTTATTGTCCTGAATTAAAACTGTAGAGAAAACGAGGAAGAGAAAATACATTCACTTAACAAAGTGGTAAAGGAAATCGAAGACAAATTTCTGAAGAATGAGGGAAGACAAAACAAAAGGTGGATGACAGAGGAAATACTACAGTTGATGGAAGAGATGAGAAAACACCAGAATAACATAACCGCATACAGGGAGATACACCTTGAAATACAAAGAAAGATCGGAGAAGCCAAGCAGCAAGAAATGGAAGAAAAATGCCATGAAATAGAAGCACTGCAACAGAGATTTGATGACCTTAATGTACATAAAAGAGTGAGATAAATAACTGGCAAATACAAAAAGAGAACAGTAGGAAAACTCGTCAATGACAACGGAGAACTTATTGTGAGCCAAGGAAGTATTAAAGACACTTGGAAAAACTGCATAGAGAATTTGTTCTTCGATGAGAGAGGAGATCCCCCTTCCTCATCAACAGAGACTGGACCACCAATACTAACAAGTGAGATAGAAGCAGCCATAAAATCGTTGAAAGAAGACAAAGGTCCAGGATCAAACGGGATACAGCCAGCTTTTGGATGAAGAATCAATAAAAATTATCTGCAAAATATTTAACAATATCTATGACACCGGCAATATCCCGAAAGGGGCAAAGAAATGCGTAGAATATAGAACTATAAGTTTAATGAGCCATTTACTCAAGCTTTTCCTTAAGGTTATCCATCGCAGAATATACAAAATATGCGAAGAGAGAGTAGCAGACACAATTTGGCTTCATGAAAGGAGTGGGAACAAGAGAAGCACTGTTCCGTATACTAGTATTATTCCAACGGTGTAGGGACACGAATTGTGACATTTATACCTGCTTTGTAGACTACCAAAAGGCGTATGACAAAATCCAACACCAGAAGATGATACCTGTACTGAAAGGCCGGGAATAGATGATAAAAATCTCAGAATTAAACAAAACTTGTACTGGAACCAGACAGCCACCATAAAAATCAACGCTGGAAATGAAACAACAGAGGCAGTTAACATTCTGCGGGGCGTACGACAAGGGTGCATCATCTGTCCTCTGATATTCAATCTGTATTCAGAAGAGATGTTTAGAGAAGCTCTGGAAAACGATGAGAATGGAATTCTTGTAAACGGTGAACGACTAAATAATATCTGCTATGCAGATGTTACCGTCATATTTGTAGATAGTATAGAGGGTCTACAACAGCTAATGAACAAAGTAAAAGAAGTAAGTGAACGATATGGGCTAAAAATAAACATCAACAAAACAAAATTTATGTCATTAGTACAAATTTAACGCCTCTTTAATTATTGTAAAAGTAAATTATCAAAACCGTCCCTGTTTCATGTACATATAACTGAAAAGTAGGTAAGACGTGAACTGAGCTCTTTGTCGCACCCCATCCAGCTATTTAATGGAAAGCAAAATTCCAAAAAAAAAACGAATATTAAAATTCGACCAACTTTATAGAAATTTATTAGCTGGAAATATACATTTCTAACTGTAAGGAAAAAAGGGAAAAGCCCGGGTAAAAGAAAATATATATTTTTAAATCAATATTAAATTTAATTCGCCT